>JARSSU010041699.1:0-13733 GCA_029619165.1 Eurosta solidaginis
ATCATTATGGTCCACCCCTGTTGAAACAGCATGTTTCTTGGACTCCCGTTAGAGGATATTAATGACAATTTGTGATCGGTCGCACGTATTGGATGGGACGAAGCACTGCTACAACAACAACAGCAACAACATAGGGTGATATATCATCCAGCCGTCGATGTAGTATTTGTTACTCAATATTCTTAAATTAAATTTCCAATGGACTGTTTACAAATTATATTCTAAATATATGTTGTTTTTATAATTTTGATTAATTCTCAACAAATCTTTATAATTTCCTTTCTTATTCGTTTATCTCTTTTTCAGTACAGCGGTGTGAGCGTTAAACCAGCAGCAACTCAGGTAGCGACATAAAATCAACACCTTTTTGCCGCTGCAGCTACAAATCAAAATTTAACTTGCTTCGTTCTAACATTTGAGCGTGCGGTTCTTTGTCACTACTTTTCTATGGATAACTGGCTGCTGTCAACAGAGAACGACAGAGTTCGTTGCCCCTAACCTAATTTTTCAATCGAGCCGTCAAAGCGAATGCCAAGAATGGCAAGTGGTAATGCAAAATGGCAAAGACAGCAATCGCTGCCAAGGGGATAAGTGAAGTTGTAAGTGTTGATAGGAAGTGTTGTAGCTGCGTATAGATTTGGAGTAGCATTTCGAAATTAACTTGTTATAGATGTAGTGCACTTATAAAAATTAACTATTTCATTAATTTTTTATTAAATTTTTTACAACTTCGTTAAAATCATTTGAGGTACTCACATCAGCTGGGTATCGACTTATCTCGCCTAATATAACAACATAAGCTGATAAACTGACAACCAGGCTTATATTAATATCCCAATTATAACTTATTTGTTCCATTTTGCTATTTGTTTTCATTTTTCGTTTATCACGTTTATATATCTTCCCTTCAGTATTTCAAAAGTGGCTAGGCTAGTGGCGAGGGTTTTGATTAGTTAAGTTATTGTGGAAAGTTGAACGAACTTATTATGGATCCGGCACGAGACAAAAGCTGCGAAAAAGAAATAATGGATTAAGAAAAATATTTCAAAATGTCATTTTCGTTTTATGTTTGTATATAAAACAAGCTATGGATAAATTAATAGCAGCATAATATAATTCTTAAGAACTGTGTAAAATATCTTAGCTACTGGGGATAGTCTAAGGCCCTTGCTGCTATGGCTATATTCTAATTTCATACTATAATTTTAGCTTTTGAATAAATAAATAAATCTTAGCTACTGTGTGAATTTCTTTATAGACAACGACGTATTGCTTAAACATGATTTCGCTTGAAAAGCAGCCGGTTCTATTTACCGGAGCGCCTCGGGTTTTTTCCAACCAAGGCCTATCATTTCTGTGTTCTGATACAACAAGAAAAACATAGACATGATTTAATTTCTAGAGGTTTATGACAGCAAAGCTTTGGCACTCCGAATTAAAAAAATCCGGAGGGGTTGCTTCTACGAAGCAAGGAAAAAGGTGAAATTATGAAATCCCCTTCGGGGAAAATTTGATTTGAAGTACTCTTAGTCATAAAATGATAGAAGGTAACGAAAAGACCGATGAGTTGGCAAAGGAGGTTGCAACACTCGCTGAGTCGACGATAGACGTCCTAGTCCTGTTTGGGAGAAATGAAAAGAAGACAGGAGTTGCATATGATCCATCATGCAGGAAAGGCGTGGACAAAAGCGCTGGGCTGCAAAATTTCTAACATCGTGTGTAAAGCCTACAATATTAGACTCGTCGAAGTGGTTTATATCTCTGAAGATCGAAAACGTAAGGCTCACAATGGGCATACTGACTGGACACTGCCTTCTGGCATCATATGCTTATAAGTTGGGTCTCGTCAGTAACAGCAAGTGCAGGAAGTGTGAACTGCAGGAAGAAACGATTGAGGACGTTCTGCGTTCGTGCCCTGGGCTCCCCAAGTCAAGGCTCCAACTATTAGGGCGGCAGAGTTGCAGATCTCGAGGCAGTAATTAAGCTGGGTGCTAGAAAACTGCTGGTACGGACATATTCAGTCTACGTGAGGTCTTTATTGACCGACCGGTTCAACCTAACCGGACCTAACTTTCAGTCGGTGTCCTAGCGAGCGATCTTGCACCGGGTGCTACTTACAGGACGTCAAATGGTCGCAAAGCAGAACTTCCTGGGTAATTTGTGTTTTTATTAAACTGATTTCTGGAAAAAAATTTGTATACTAAAAAATGCATGCATATACCGGAACACTTGCGACAGGTTGTGGAATAATTGAAAGCATATAGGTAGCTTTTTTTCTCACGTTCAACGTTACGATGAGAATTATTAAAAAATGATTTAACGAAAACTGTCAAACGTGAATCTGAAACACGATGGAGCGCCAGAATACAAGCAGTTCGCGTTATCGTCGATCGGGCTAGAGAATGTAGTAGAGAACACTTAGAACAATTAGCAGAGGACACTATCTCCACAAGTGACACCAGAAGCGAAGCTACAGTTCTGCTGCAAAATATGCTATATTTTAGTTTCATAACATTTGTTCATTTCTGGTATGAAATCTTAAGGAGGACTTATCTTGTGCAGGTCAGATCACAAAATCCAGGGATGAATTTTAGAGAAGCGTATCATGATCTTAAATCATTAGCGACTGAAACCCCCAGCGGGTTAGTGGGATAGATTATACCCGCGGTAGGTATGCCTGTCATAAGAGACGACTAAAATACCAAATAGATTCAAGAGGTTTTGTAGCGCAACAATTTTTACGGTTTTTTAATGAGAATTTACCGGTTTGTTATCGATGGGATAACATTATCGATGAGCTTTCGGTTTTTTATCAACAAGTTGTCGGTTGTTTTGTTAGCAAAAAAACTACAAAATTTGCGCACGGCGATGGTATGTTATCGACAAGCTATCGGTGAGCTATCGATTTTCAATAGGATTGACATCGATTATATATCAAAAAGATATACATTTTTCATCGAAAATGTATCGATATATTAAATAAATCAATCGATTTATCGGTATGTTAAGATTTATTATCTAAAAGTTGTGCATTGTTTTTTCAAAAATAATCCACAGGTTATCAAAATTTATCGATTATTTAGCGAAAAGTGGTCGATATTTTATCAAAGTTATATAACTAGTATCGAAATTTAATCGATTTACTAGAAGCATGTTGGCCTATTTAAAAAAAAACCTTATAAATTTATTATCGGCATATTATCGATATGTTGTCGAAGGGGTATCCATTTTTCACGAAACTTATCGATTTTCAATTGGACGGGTATATATTTATTATCGAAAATTTATCGATTATGCATCGAAAAGTTATCTACGTTTTATCAAAAAGTATCGATTTCTTATCTTTAAGTAATGATCCATTCGGAAACCAAGAAATTACCAAAATTATTGGTTTCCGTTGTGGTATAACTGCAACTTATATATACATGAGAAAGAAAAGTGAAGTCCTCTCTCGGCAAACGAAAATCATACTCTACAAGCCACTTATCGTACCCGCCCTGCTATATGGTGCAGAAGCATGGACCATGACAACATCAGATGAAGCGGCTTTGGGAGTATTCAAGAGAAAAGTTTTGATTTATGGACCTCTACGCTTTGGCGAAGGCGAGTATCGAAGAAGATTTAACGATGAGCTGTACGAGCTCTACGCAAACATCAACATTGTCCAGCGACTTAAAACGCAGCGGCTACACTAGCTAGGCTATGTTATCTAAACCCGCCTATGGAAGCAGAGATAGACGGCGGGCCCCACGCTAGAAGACGAGGTGGAAAAGATTTAAACTACCTTAGTGTGACCAATTGGCGTCGGTAGGCATGCCTTGTTGGACGTCCAAACCCGTTTAAAACGGTTAAGTGCCAATTAAGTAAGTAAGTAATACATGAGCCAGCTCTAGTTACTTTAAAAATATTAGTTTTCTAGACATGCACCTGCGTGTTTAAGCATCGAACTTCACGAGTACTTTGTACTCATACCTTTTCTGGTAACTACCGAATATTTTAACAGTCAAAACAAATTCAGCACCAAGAAGGTCCCTTAAGAAATCTTGACAAAAAGCTACCCGCTCAAATTTTTCTATCATTGACACTTACATAATTTGCCAAATGTTCGGAAATCACTAGAAATTTGCAAAGATCATTGCTATTTACGCAGAAAGTAGTTTGCATTTACTTTTCATAACTGAATCATCGTGGCTATATTTTGTGTTCGGTGTAATGAACTTTGAAGGGGACACTTTCTTGAAGAGCAAAATAAATATCTCGCCTTCTCAGGCAATTTATATTTAACGCCTCGTTGATTTATAAAAAAAAGCAGTATCTGCATTGTAGTCTGAACCTATTTTATTTTTTTGTTTTTGCAAAATTTGGTCAAAATACGCAAAGAGAAGAACGGATAACGATGTCATGGGGCAAGTCAAGTACCTGGTAGCCGATTTGCATTTTCAATTATCGTGTGTACTAGTTTTAATCGTTTGTTCACATTTCACTTATCTCTTCACCACGTTCATGATGCCAGTGTTTATGAATACACAAACAACAACAAAAACAATGATGGCCAAAAACAAAATTTCTCTTTTCAATCGGGATTCTATTGTAGAATGTGCGCAAAAAACAAAGATTTTAAAAAGTGTTGAAAAATAACTGAAAACCTACACACACTCTTTTGTGCGCATATATGAAATATGTAAAGTGTTCTTTTTTGTTTGCTAGTTGCATGCTTATGGCGGCCGCTATATACATTAGGGTGGTCCTTATAAATTAAATACACCGATTTTTTAGTCACACCCTTTCAAACGGTATAAAACCGTTTAGCTTAAATTTTTTTTTAATTATTATATTTTCAAGTTTTTAGTCTTTATTTAATTGCGTATTATTTCTCATTCTATTTAGTTCATTTAGTGACTCATTATTACCAGAACTCTTTCCTGACAATTTAATACAATCTAAGTCCTCAATACATAATCCTTCCAAAGACTTTACTCGACTCTGCGCAACGTATGCTTGTCCCTCCTCGAACTCCAAAGTATTTTGATAACACTCCTACCAGACTTTATGTAATATCTATCGCCATCTATCGGAGTCTTTTTTTCTTCTTATTGCATTGTCATCGGGTTCTGAACAATATTCCAAGCTTCAAGCTTGTAGCTTATCGGGAAGTTACCTAAATTTCAAACATAAAATTCTGTTCGACCGGCCGCTCAAGTCAATCTAAATCCATTTAGAAAGGAAATTGCACTTCATACTTACACATACAAGATCTATCTAAGCCCTATACCATTTTATGGACAATGGCACCCGATTGCACATCAACTCGACATTGAATTCTATTACCATTCTAACCTAAGCATGAAGAATTCGCTGCATCACGTTCGGACCATTGGGACACCATCAGGTAGATAACACAACTACACAATTAAAGGCTATGAACAAAAGGTCTTAGCTACTAATCACATGTATTTTATTTTATTTGAAAAGTATATTTTTATAAGTTCTGCTTAATATCCAAAGTGAGTAAAGGCCACAATTTTAAGTTATTTGTTAAGCATTTCAACCAAACTAAACAAAAATATGTTGCTTAATTTTTAGAAATGCAAAATTCTTTTAAAGATTCAACAATTTGGGCATAGTACCAAAGATGGAATATTTTATCAAGTTTATATCTAATAAACAAAGTGAGTCTTCAACTTCAATAACACATTCTAGGTATTTCCGGGTCCACGTTTTGGCCTATATATCCAGACCCTAGTCACCAATAGGTATGAAGACTACCCTGTACTAAAGCACTCATCAACAGCTTCAATTTGATACCCACAATGTAAAAACATTGTCTAGGCGTTCACGGGCCCACGTTTGGCCTATATCTCCAGACCTTAGTCACCCAGGGGTATGAAAATTATTCTGTACTATAGCACTCATCAACAGCTTCATTTGATATCCATATTGTATAAACACATTCTAGGGGTACCCGGGTCCACGTTTTGATCTCAATACCCTAGGCACGTAGCGAAACAAAAGGTAGACGTTGACCAATTCTCAGACCTACCCAATATGCTCACAAAATTCATGAGAATCGGTTCAACCGTTCGGAGGAGTTAAGGCTCTAACACCGTGACACAAGAATTTTATATAATAGATTTTTCATTTCTCATAGCCCTGGAAATTTCACACTTGTTTATGCTCAACTTATAATAAACTGATCCCAGCACGGCTCGCTTTCCGCAACCTATGCCAGCTTAAACATTTCTTTTACCTGCCGCCTTAGAAGACTCAGGTCTTTGTTACACCAACAACAAAGTGAAACAGAGACTAGTCCTTACGTTTGTATTTCCGTCTCCCCACGCATTGTGGTACGGTTAAAGATTCATTGATTATGACTGTAATATTTCCCATGCCCACTTCTATATAAAGTTCTTTTTTAAAGAATCAAATGAACATAAACCCACTATTTTTGCTCAAAATAATCTCTTATCAATGATTTTTTTTAACTAACTTCCAACAATTTGGGGTTTGAACTGTCCGGTCCCTCACACCACCAAAACTTATTATAATATGTGTCACGGCTTCTGTACACGTTTGATTGTCACAAATTTTCAATAAGAAATTATTCCAACTTGAGTGGGAAGTTTAATTTAGGACACATGTACACTAACATAATTATGTGTATGTTTACTTAGATGACAATAATAAATTACGAGTTCAATAATCTATGCAATGTTTGCTAATTTGGGTCGGCAATTGGAAAGCAATAACATTATTTCCGTTTAACACTTTTTCGCAGTTAGATATTGTATGTATGGACGAAAGTTCATATCTAACTTCTTTGTCGGAATCACTTAAGGCGAATTTTCATTTGATGCGTTGCTTCGCTTTGACGCTTTAACAGCGCCATAGGATAATAACTGTATTTTTTAGATGTATATAGGGGAGGACAGAGTACATTGACACTTTCATTTAAAAGTCGTTTATTTTTATAACATATAATATAATTTTAAAAGAGTTATACCTATAGAAGATGCGGGGTTTGCATGTGCAATAAATGAAATAAAATATTAGAAAAAAAAGTGTAGCTAATTTTATTTGCATTTCAAAATTGTTATATAATTAGTCAAATGTGCCCACAGTGGGAACACATTTGATATTTGACAGCCATATTTTCTGCTAGGTTTTCTCAATAATTTATAATTTTTTTGTGAATATTTTGTTAAAACAAATTCATTTTATTTGTACTTATTCAGACTTATTATAACAAAGATAGAATTGAAGTTTAAAACTATTTTATGTATAAGCCGTCAAAGTTAACATCAAATAAGTATTTGCTGCGGCTGCGAGAAGTTGATGCTGGGTTATTCGGAGTCGGAAGTTTAAACTCGACCTCGGTTCTAAGTATTATAGATATGTCTTTTATAATAGGTTGCATAAAACCCAGTTGTCTGGAGATAGTCAACGCAAATAATTTATATTGTAGGTGAATCGCAAAATATCTCCTCAATTTCGCCAATGTATAAAAGGGCTTCTTGAAATTTTCCCGAAGTTGACCAAAACGTATTCTCCAACCTTTAATACCTCATCGTCAAATAATTTGATTTTTGAAATGTGATTTGCTTTGTTAATAATATTGTCTTCTCTTTCTGGGCTGAGACTGAGAATACTTTCGTCAGATGATGCAAGGTTTACCAGCAATGGACGCTTATGAACATGAAATGGTATCTTGACTTTGCTTCGATGTTTGTAACGTTGGGAATATAGAAGATAGACTCACCATTAAGTATACCGAATTGATCAGGGCGACGAACTGAGTTGATATAGCCATGTCCGCCTGTCCGTCCGTCCGTTCTCTCTGCTTGAACGCAAACTAGTCCCTCAGATTTTGAGATATCTCAATGAATTGGCAGAAGGATGTATTTTTGTATTACATTAGACATTTGTCGGATCCGGTAGAATCGGACCACTATAACATATATCTCCAACACAACCGATCGTTCAGAAAAAGACGATTTTGGTCATCCTGCCGCAATTTAGAAAGTATAAACGTGAACTCGGTGATATATATTCTAATGTATTTCATCCGAGTTATATATAGCTATATACTATACAACCGATCGTTCAGATAGAAAGATTTTTGGCCATTTCTCCCTTAATTTCCAATATAAAAACGTTAAATTTGGTGATATATGTTCTTATATATCATGGAAGGTTTTTCTGTGAAATCACTTCGATCGGAGCTATATATAATATATATCCCCATACAACCGATCGTTCAGATAAGGGGGTTTTTTGCCATTTTTTATTTTATATTTATCTTAAAACTCGTTTAGGTATGTACATCTGTTCACTATATATTTCTTATCTTATACATCCGATTATTTGAAGATTACGAACGGATAAGATTATTGTTCAGCCCATTCTGAAAGGTATGAAGTCTTCGGCACAGCCGAAGACAGTCCCGTCCTTACTTGTTTTATTTAATTTTTGTTTTAGTGAATGAGGGATTTTTGCTCGCCTATGAAGATTTAGAGAAAGGTTGGAAATTGGAAGACTTCTCTTGACTTTGGTGAACTAGTTAGAATCCGAGAAGCACCTTTTCTCTGTGATGTGCTTGGTGCCAAGCGCGAATAGGCCTCGAATCTTCTGCTGTTAATGTTGCGTTCTTTCAATAGCCTGGAAAAGCGATTGAGAACAATTAGGAATGCTAACTGGTGAGTTTGTGGGATATGTCGCCGGTATAGCATCTTGCTCTTGCCGAAGTTCGACTAGAAAAACGCTATCCACAAATATTTGTGAATTCAAAGGGTAAATGCCCGTAGCTTTGAAGCCACTTAATATATTGTTTGAGTAAAAGCCATTTGAAATGTTGATCGGTCTATTTCGCTACATCGTAAATGCTTAT
Source organism: Eurosta solidaginis (assembly GCA_029619165.1). NCBI lineage: Eukaryota > Metazoa > Arthropoda > Insecta > Diptera > Tephritidae > Eurosta > Eurosta solidaginis. The sequence continues at coordinate 8,885 of JARSSU010041699.1, forward strand.
TTGCTTTCCATGACTAGTGTGATTAGAAAATCATTGAATGATTTTTTTTATTTTGAATAGTCCAAACACGGAAACGTCTAGTGGTTGCAGACGGTGAGAGGTATGTGGTGGAACGACAGTAAGATAATGCCTTTATCACGGTAATATATTATGCTTTTCAATTCCGCAGTGTGAAGCATGATTGTCAAGTAAAACTAAAATGGTTGTTCCTTACAGCAGTTGCGTTCTTTTTAATATGTTTCAATACGTTTTGTGAAAAGTTCTGCAACCATCAACCATATGGAGTTCAAAATGAGAGATCCTGGGAAAGACCCATGTGCAAATCTGGCGTTGGTTCGTATTCTGGAAACACATACACAGTGGAAGAATATTTCTACAAGTATAATATACCAACCGTGGTCACCAAACTCCACGCTCTGCAGATACGACCTGTGCAATAAATCGTTGCCCTTTCGTACTAAGGACCTGTAATGAGAAAGAAATAAATCACTGGAAATATGAAATATGAAAATGTATTAATTTTTTACCTTAGTGTGTCCATAACAGTGGTAATTGCCAGTTTGATCCAAATGTAAATGTTTTTTAGGCTCAAACGAGTATTGTGCAAACATCTCACTCAAATTTTTGAAATTCATCACGGCTGATTTTGTAAACCTTTAAGCCTAGCCAAGCTTGTTTTTTCAGGTTTTCTTAGTGTAGTGAAGGATTTTGCTTCAAAAATCCATAAGCCAGCTTTCTCCAGCCGCCTTATTAGTTATCCAACTAGATGAACATGATATGCTATGAGCGACTACAACTCATAAAACAAATCTCGGAATGTTATCGTAAGACATCCATATGCAAAAAAGGCACACTTCTTTACCAATTGTTCTTCTTGGAATTTTGTTTGCGTTTGATGGCTTGTGTATTTAGAGTGATAACTTAAATTCTCATCACAACTACTGTCGTTTCAGAGTCCGAATCGTTCCTCAAAGAATCTAGTTTTTTCATTGGCATGATCGAATTGTCCTTTTTATATTATACTTCTCCGCTGCGGACGTTGCTGTTTCGGCCTTATGCCTAATGCTGATAGGGCTTTTTTCATATCGTTCTCATTAATCTGGCATCGATTGGTCTTTCTCTTGTAGTAGGAGCCATTATTACAGTAAAACTTAGCACTAGAAAACTATTTGTTTTATATTATCAACATATGTTTAATGGAGAACATTGACATTACCTAATGTAGTTTACCATCACCTGCACGATTTAAAACAAGGACGGAAAGCGCAGTAGAACGTCACAATAATAGATGCTCAAGAAAACTTTGTTTTGCAGCTGACTTCAATTAATGACTACCAAATGAAGGTAATGGCATTATCAATAAATATTATACAGCTGGGTTAACTTTGCAGCCGTTTCTTATAGTTGAGGGTTCATTTGAAACAGATTTTGGGGTTATTATATTTATTTGAAGCTTGAACTTATGTATGTTTTAAAATTTTTCAATATTTTCACTGCAATATCCCAAAACGTGTCAGTATCCGTGGACTTTTATTCAACAATGTTTTTTCGAAATTAACACCACTTATGATACAAAGTCACCAAAAAGGTTCATATTTATAATAATTCAATGAAAACGGATTTAGTTTGATAATTGTGAAATTTTAAGGAAGTTTATTTTAAAGGAACACTTTATAAAAGTAGAAATTACTTAGCAATAAGTATATCAAATCTTATTGAACTTTATAAAATAAGGCACATTTGCTTCAAAATGAAAAATTGTATATGTAATGTAATCAAATAATTATAAAAAATTTCAGAAATCATTTCCAGTCCTATGAATTACGCTCTAGTATTGAAACTTTACAAATAATAATATATCTATGTTGTAAGCTCTCTGATGCATTTATATTATGTAAGTAATGGCAAAACCTTGTAAGGCTAAACTATATATGAATAAACATTGTATGTGTATAAATACTGAATGAAATGAAAGTGAAGTATAACATCTGGCATTGTTTTCATTCCATTCCTACAGGGTAGATATATTTCGAAATTCGAATTTCGAAAGTGAAATAAGAACAAAGCAGACTAGGTATCAAGCATACACGTTCTTGAATTTGGAACGGTACAGATTAATATCAAGAACACACTTTCAAGAAAGAAGAATCTCTCACTCTTATACCAATAACGATCAATCTCTTTTTAAGAATTTGGTTCTTAAAAACAGACCGAAATAATCTAAATTTAAGTGCGTCCAAAATAAGATTTTCCTTATTAGATTAAGAATTTTCAAGCTTAACAGACTATTACAACGTTTTGGGCTTAATTATTGTTCAGCCCCCGCAGAATATTCACCTTGCCACCGTTTACCCACACTTCTTTATTATTATATTTTCTGAAAAACTTACCTTTAAGTGCCGTCAGTACTTTTGTTGCATTTTCATCAACCGTTATATTAGCTACGCTAACAGTCGTACGCATTTGTGTCAATATATGCATGTTTGTTTGCCAATAATTCGTTGACTGACCGTCAGTCACATTTTAAGCGCCGCCTACGGAAAATTCGCAATTCAACGGCAGCGATTCCCGTATTTTGTTTGTTAAATTAGGTCAAACTCGCTCACAGACCACAATAGCAAAAGTAGTGTAACTGGTACATACTATATATGTGTGCACGTATGTACATATGTTTGGGTGCACAATGCTTGAATTATTTACTTACTCAAATTTTCAGAGTTCTCACATAAAATTAACTACATAATTTGTTACATCTGATTGGGAGGCAATTCTAACGCTCATATGTTTTCCAGTTACGGTACCTAATTCACGTGATTTCTGAATATTATTATGGGAAGCATGAGTACGACATCCTGTAGAAGGTTTTCAAACACCGATCGAAATGAGAACAAAACATGCACTTGAAAAATTGTCTGAGTAATTTTGAGTTTATTTGATTGGCGACCGATTGGCGAACACCGTGTTGTGATGGTACGTACTATGCCTACCACACCGAAGGTTCTGCTTTCAAGACCCGCGATAGCAGCCCAAAAATCTCTATAAAACGTGTTTTTTAAGAAGTTTCTAAGCGCGTCCCTCTAGGCAGAAGTTTTGAGAACACCTCGAGTGTTTTTCTGCCATAAAAGGTTTTTAGAGAAAATCCGTCTGCTTGCAGCTGCCATTGGGTGTCGGCATAAAATATGTAGCTCGGCCTAAATCTTCACAGAGGTAAAATGCACCATCCTTTTATATATTATGTACTGGGTATATAAAAACTACCAAAATGCAGGTATTTTGACAATTTTCCTTTTTCTTAAACTGCCGCTAAATAATTAAGCGAGTCTGCCCTTACTAAAAAACCGAACATGTCATCTACCATACAAGCATCACGGGAAGAGAAAGTACTTTTTGCATTAATTTTACAAATAAGTAAGAATGATGAGAACCAAGATAGAGAAAGTTAAATGGGTCGATAAGCGCAACTCAGAATTTTGCAATTCCTATGTCAACTCACTACGCGAGGTCGATCCTGGTGACACATATTATGTAGCATACACCTATTTAGCAGGCGATGATCTCGGCGACCACGAGTTCTTATGGAACTAGAGGTGGGGCGGGATGGCTAGAAGGTTCAATTGGTCACACATATCCGGCATAAAGGACCATCACATCGATACACTCCCCAAAACCTAAAGTCTTGTCGCTGCAAGTAGAACACCACCAGAGAGAGCAGATACAGATAATTATGACACTTTAACTGTTCCGCGATATGGGACTGTGTGCTTGGATAGCTTGGTTTCGAAACTAGCTTTCTACTCAAATCAGGCCCTCAGCGTGAGCAGAGAATGCGCAATGTTGCACTAGTGTATTTTCCGCTATACTCAGTAGTCATTCACACTTAGATTGGTTAGTTTCTTCTTGCACTGCTGTGACAGATAGTAGATTAAGCTTGTTTAGTAGAATATTAGTAAGTAGCCCACTTTCAGCCTATGCCTTTTTTTTGTAAATATTTCAATAAATTTTTTGCAGTGTTCCCCAACTAAATTTATCCCTAGTTCGTCAGAGGTTCACCTAAATTTGTTACTGTTACTCTTTCACTTTATTTCACACAGCAATATTGTATGCAACGCGTTGCATATTAAGTGTAATTATCGTGCCGATCAGTTTTCAATGATAAGCTTTTAGTTTTACTGGTACTATTTATATACCTACTTGCATATATCTATGTAATATATATATAGTGGCTGTGTGCCCGGCAGAAGATTTACACTTTACATAAAACTGATTTTTCTTCCTGTAAAGACATCCCGCTCATATGTTCAACTCGTGGTAGACTTCTTGTCCTCTTCTTGTTGCGTTCGCCTTTAACGTAGCTTGTAGGTGGCTTCTTTTCGTTCGGTTGCAACGCAGCATTTTTTGTCGTACTAGTTATTTTGGTAGCTGGTAACAATTTTTTCCTCGGCGGTGGTAAGAAGTGCTTTAGAGATCTTCTCCCACTGCTTCTGCATACCGCCGGACTGACGTTGGATCTCAAAAAGTAAGTGTGAGAGCCGAGTTGCGAAATCATTTGCAGTCTGTTTTGATTGTAGCGCTTCGACTTATAACTTTCGTTGTGTTTTTCTTTTTCTTCTTTCTTTTGACCGCGTTGAGATAGTGATCCGAATCGCGCATGCATCTAAATGCATGCCACCCGTCTATCATATCGTGGTAGATCTGGTTGCAGGTATTTCGATCGGGGGACAGCCTGATGTATTTCTTTATGCTTATGCGAGCACCACCGAAGTCGATCCGTCTCAATCGATTAGAGAAGATTTCACTGCGGAATGAGGCTAAATTTTTAAGCTATTGCATAGATTTTATCGCGGGCTTG
>JARSSU010041700.1:0-45965 GCA_029619165.1 Eurosta solidaginis
ATAAATTTGAAAAAAAAATTCAATTTTTTTATGGTGCACCGCCAACTTCACGTGAAGTTAGCGTGCCACCCTCAAAAACCACCTTAGTGGCCAGCTAAGAAAATAATTCTTGCACATAATTTGCCGTAGATAAGTGGCATATTTTATATATTCGAAAAAATTCATATTTTTTTATGGTGCACCGCCACCTTCACGTGAATTTCGCGTGCCACCTTCAGAAAAGCACCTTAGTAGCCAGCTAGGAAAATATTCTTGCACACGAATTTGCCGTAAATTTGCCTACTTAATATGGTAGGTGTCACACCATTTTACAAAGTTTTTTCTAATGGATTTTTCGCAGACCAGTTTGGCAAGAAAACATCCCTTCTATTATACACTGAGACAATTAAATTTTTTTTTGGCGCAAATAAACGTAAAATAGAATAGTTTTAATATTCTATGTTACTAAATTTTTCAAAAAATTATGAATCCTTCTAAAACAGAAAGTTTTAAAAGATGATTTCAGACATCTTGTGGTTTACACCACAAAATTTTCATATTTCGAGATTTTATGATACCTAAATAAACGGCTGATGAGATTATGAGACGTATAAAGTATACTTAAAGAGACAAAAATGATCGCTATCGCTGTCGCCAGGCTTAGTTTTATAATAACTATGGGAAAATAAAACTTCGTTTGCGTTTTCCCAGAAAATTAAAGTTTTGGACTACTTCTGTTCTGAACAAGCAGAGTAGCAACATCGGATGATGCTATTATTTGCGCATTTGCGAAAAGTATTTTGCAACAAACGCTCATGCGCAGAATGTTTTCATGTTTAATGTTAACAATTTATTTTGTTTAAATAATAAAGTAGTATTTGTATGGCATATTTACGAATTAATTTTTGTGTGTTAACAAACATTCGTGCATATGTTCTACCTCATTGATTTTTCATCAACAACTAAACCACTACCAATAAGATGATTTTAGTTTTACTAACACAGCCACAGTTTTCATTTTGGTGACCACTGTATTAATACAACCACAAACATTTCAACAACATAACCCAGCGGCGCTCCGCGGCGTCGGCGTCTGTTTTTATGGTCTTAATACTTGCACCAAAGGCTGTTCAGCTCTTGTCAACTGCGTGGGATTACCACACATTCCAAGGACTCTGTACGAAACATATGCATATACATTACAAAACAGACAGACGTTTGTAGAATACAGATAGACGGGCCATAGTGGCTATTCCACTATGTTCGCTACGCGCAGCGCCGTTATTTTTGTGCTCTGTTTAATAGTCTATGTACAAATGTATAATACTAGACATTGCTAGTCATCAGCGCTTTTATTACCCTTAACTGTGTCATGCGATCAAAAGATGAAAGAACGATCGCTATCTGTTTATTTTCATTCGATTTATCTTTGCGCTATGAGGTGTTTCCCGCGTTACGGCTAGCCTCCATGCGCTGACACACTCTTTTGAGCATAGAACCATAGCAGCATAATGCAGAAATTTGCATAGCTTTCTACCTACTACAATACAAAAATTGCTTTCGTAGTGGCATAGCACAGGTCATCATAAATGGTTGAACATGCTCAGATGTCTCATGATGTAACTCAGATTTTAAGCGGCATTATTGCGACATGGCGTTATGAAGGAACAGTCGCAAAGACTATGGCGCATAGTCATAGTCAAATAAAATAGATTTTCATATCTCTAGTCTGCATGATTTTTTGTGACAGCCATAGCTCCAAGTAGAAAATTATACTCACAAAGCTGCTAACTAAATTTAAACCTACTTTTGTCTATTCTGACTATGCCTCTATATTTTATCAATAAAATACTAGAAGATCCGGCAGACGTTGTCCTGCCCTAAATTTGGCCAATCTGCATACATTTTAATAAGCTTTTTCCGTCTGACCACATTTTGGCCTATATCCCGAGACCATAGTCACCAGGGGTATGACAATTACCCTCTAATAAAGCACCATCAACAGCTTACATTTGATATCCACATTCTATAAACACATTCTAGGGTACCGGGGTCCACGTTTTGCCTATATCTCGAGACCCTAGTTACCCAGGGTATGAGAATTACCCTCTACTAAAGCACTCATCAACAGCTTTAATCTGATATCAATATTCTATAAACAGATTCTAGGGGTACCCGGGTCCACTTTTGGCCTATAGCTCGAGACCCTAGTCACCCAGGGGTATGAAAATTACCCCCTACTAAAGCCTCGTCAACAGCTTTCATCTGATAGCCATATTCTATACACACATTCTAGGGGTACCAGGTCCACGTTTTGGCCTATATCTCGAGACCCGAGTCACCCAGGGGTATGAAAATTACCCTCTACTAAAGCACTCATCAAGAGCTTTCATTTGATATGCATATTCTAGGGTACCCGGGTCCACGTTTTGGCCTATATCTCGGGACCCTAGTCACCCAGGGGTATGAAAATTACCCTCTACTAAAGCACTCACCAACAGCTTTTATTTGATATCCATATTCTATAAACACACCCTATTGGTACCGGGTCCACGTTTGGCCTATATCTCGAGACTCTAGTCACCCAGGGGTATGAAAATTACCCTCTACTAAAGCACTCATCAACAGCTTTTATTTGATATCCATATTCTATAAACACACCCTAGGGGTACCCGGGTCCACGTTTTGGCCTATATCTCGAGGAAATATGCTGTTTTGAGTATTTTCCGGCAAGTATTCGAATTTTTCTCACCTTTTAAACCTTCCATAGACTCCACGAATAATTCAAGACAAGATAAGATAAATCCGTTCAGCCGTTCTCGAGTTTTAGCGAGACTAACGAACAGCAATTCATTTTTATATATATAGATGCCACTTACCATACGGTGCACCATAAAAAATTTGAATTTTCTTTTTCGAATTTATAAATATGCCACTTATCTACGGCAAATTGTGTGCAAGAAATATTTCCTAGCTGGCCACTAAGGTGGTTTCTGAGGGTGGCACGCTAACTCACGTGAAGTTGGCGTGCACCATAAAAAAAATTTGAAATTTTTTTTTCGAATTTATAAAATATGCCACTTATCTACGGCAAATTTACGGCAAATTCGTGTGCAAGAATTATTTTCCTAGCTGGCCTCTAAGGTGCTTTTCTGAGGGTGGCACGCTAACTTCACGTGAAGTTGGCGGTGCACCATAAAAAATGTAATTTTTTTTTCGAATTTATAAAATATGCCACTTATCTACGGCAAATTTACGGCAAATTCGTGTGCAAGAATTATTTTCCTAGCTGGCCACTAAGGTGGTTTTCTGAGGGTGGCACGCTAACTTCACGTGAAGTTGGCGGTGCACCATAAAAAAATTAAAATTTTTTTTTCGAATTTATAAAATATGCCACTTATCTACGGCAAATTTACGGCAAATTCGTGTGCAAGAATTATTTTCCTAGCTGGCCTCTAAGGTGGTTTTCTGAGGGTGGCACGCTAACTTCACGTGAAGTTGGCGGTGCACCATAAAAAAATTTGAATTTTCATTTTCGAATTTATAAAATATGCCACTTATCTACGGCAAATTCGGTGTGCAAGAAATTATTTTTCCTAGCTGGCCTCTAAGGTGGTTTTCTGAGGGTGGCACGCTACTTCACGTGAAGTTGGTGGGCACCATAAAAACAAATTTGAATCGAATTTAAAAATATGCCACTTTATCTACGGCAATTTACGGCAAATTCGTGTGCAAGAATTATTTTCCTGGCTGGTCTCTAAGGGGTTTTCTGAGGGTGGCACGCTAACTTCACGTGAAGTTGGCGTGCACCATAAAAAAAATTTGAAATAATTTATAAATATGCCACTAATCTACGGCAATTTACGCCAATTCGTGTGCAGAATTATTTTCTAGGCTGGCCTCTAGGTGGTTTTCTGAGGGTGGCACGCTAACTTTCACGTGAAGTTTGGCGGTGCACCATAAAAAAATTTGAATTTTTTTTTCAAATTTATAAAATATGCCACTAATCTACGCAAATTTACGGCAAATTCGTGTGCAAGAATTATTTTCCTAGCTGGCCTCTAAGGTGGTTTCTGAGGGTGGCACGCTACTTCAAGTGAAGTGGCGTGCACCATAAAAAATTTGAATCAATTATAAAATATGCCACTAATCTACGGCAAATTTACGGCAATTCGTGTGCAAGAATTATTTTCCTGGCTGGCATCTAAGGTGGTTTCTGAGGGTGGCACGCTAACTTCACGTGAAGTTGGCGTGCCACCCGTATGTTCTAAAACATGGCGCGGCAAATTTTTTTGTTCACGGATATTCACGGCAAATTACGGCAAATTCACCGTGCCAAGAATTATTTTCTAACTGTGTCTAAGGTTGTTTTCGAAAAGTGGCACGCTAACTTCACGTGAAGTTGGCGGTGCACCATAAAAAAAATTTGAAATTTTTTTTTTCAAATTTAAAAATATGCCACTAATCTACGGCAAATTTCGGCAAATTCATGTGCAAGATTATTTTCCTAGCTGGTCTCTAAGGTGGATTTCTGAGGGTGGCACGCTAACTTCACGTGAAGTTGCCGTGCCACCCTGTATTTTCTAAAATATGGCACGGCAAATTTTTTTGTTTCACGGATAAATTACGGCAAATGCACGGCAATTTTCCCAATAGGTAATTTTTTTCCACGTAAAAGTTGTCTTGCCAACTTCAGAGAGGTCGGGAATCTTAGGGACTACCTGAGAGAGGGGAACCTATTGTATGAGACCACTCATGGACAAAGAAGGGGTCGGTACTAGGTCCCGATCCCTGGAATATTACTTCAGACAATCTTTTCGATTGGACATGCCAGAAAGCACCTTCCTCGTAGAGCTGCAAAAGTATCGATATTCGGCATACTCGAACGAGGGTATATACAAATTACGACACCTTTGTCATCCACTATGGGAAAGGTCGAACGTTTGGCGGTGCAAAATCGCAGTAGGGTGCTGGCAAAAGCCTTTTACGTAATGATGGATCGTCATATGTTTTTTCATACAAAATTAATCTTATTTGGCGAGCTATGTGAATCTAAATTTGCAGTTGTATGCGATCGTCTTAGATGGTGAAACAAATTGGACGTATTACCACTAGTTGTATAACATTTTTTGCAACACTATTACTGATTTTGTCAAAATGGGTCCAAATGCTTGACTTTGTACTTCGCAGCTTTTTGCAACACAATTTTCGTCTTCAAACTCAATGATGTTTTCTGTTGCTTGTATATCTACATATACGATACATGTATGAAAAAATAACGTACTTTCACATAGAACTTTTAGCAAGATTTTTCAATATTCAGAGCCACCAACTTGTTAGGTATTCATTTAAAATAAACATAAATCTGACATAATGTATGTAATTTTATTTATTCATGTTTTATTTGTCTACCAAAGTTTTAGAAGCTGGTAATTCTGCCGCTAGAAAAAGAATAAGAAATGGGAATAAATTACTCGATATTTAGAAAAAAACATCGACAATCGCACCACGAACCTGTATCGATGTATCGATATTTATATCGATACTTTTGCAGCTCTACTTCCTCGTCGCTTTCGCAGACGACATGGCAGCTGTGATAACAGCACGCAGCAGCGAGCTGGCACAACTGAAACTAAACCTGTGCATTTGCACTGTAAATAGGTGATCGCTAATCACGGTATTCGACTAGCACAACGAAAACGGAGATCGTCATCATCATAAAGAGGCGGATTTCCACTATCAAGAATATGAAGTTTGGGGATTAGCAAATAGAACAGGCCGTAAGGTTTGACAGTAAGCTTGCCTTCCTGGCGGTCGAAAGCCATGTACAAGGGGCTGCTTGCATCAGCCCTATGCTAATAACCAGTGCAGACATCTGGGAGGATGCAATGAAATACGGGAAGCACTGAACCAACCTTACCACAGTCCAACGCAGAGGGACGCTACGAAAAGCTCGGCTTATCCCACGGTCACGGCTGAAGCTGTCCTGGTCGTTGCGAGAACCAAACCGATAAATCTTCTCGCTGAGCAGATAAAAGTAATACACGACAGCGATTCGGAAGCCAGTCTAGCTGCTATTGCCATACAGGCGAGAGAATAATTGATTTGACGTTGGCAAGCACAATGGAGCAACAGCCACGTAGGAAAGCGGACAAGGGAATTAATTTTTGCATTGAATGCATGGTTGAAGCGACCACGCGGGAGGTCGACTTTAACCTGACACAGCTATTTCCGCATATATCATCACAGAATGGGCAAGGTTGAAACTCGAACTGCCTATACTGTGGAAAATTAGACCATGTACGCCACAGGGTCTTCGATGCGCATGCAAACAGTGAAAGAGGGTGACTGAGATACTTTGCGACCTTTCACCCGGCAGTGTCATCAATAAATTGGCCAGATGGATACGGGCAGGATTACTTCTCAACAAAGGAGATGGACGCCTAGACCATTAGGCGTGAGAGCAGCCATGAAGCTCACGTAGTTGCGCTCTTATTAGAAGTAAAGCTAAATGCGTTACCAGGTACGGGGAAACGCGGTAGTTTAGTGGATAGCCCTTAAGGGCAGAATGGAGTCTTATATTCGGAGAGTATCGAAGTGGGGCTTAAAACATACCGGTCAGGCATAAAGCAATTCCTCCCTCCACACCACAAACCAAAAGAAAAAAACATATTGAAGCGAAACCGCATCCGTAACTACAATCACAGCATCAAACCTGACCGTAATTTCCACGTAAGGTTAATATACCATAACCTTAATCATAACGTTAATAAATTTGTTGCCACATCGAAATTTTTCTATAGATTCCTATCACATTAAATTTGCTTGTCTTCATACCAAATTTTAATAGAAAAAAATTAATGAACTTTTCTCCTGAGCAGAAACGCCTTCAATGCCTCGATACAATCAATTTCTTTTTCCATTACAATTATTTCGTAGTATCTTATCTTACCTTCCCGTACCTTATTCAGCTTTTGAAGAATGTTAAATTGTAAGTGCGTGTGTGTGTTGTTTTTTCTCCATATTGCATTTAACTCATTGATTTATGCAACGCCTCATTAGATACTTCAACACATACTTATATACAACCATAGCCTACATATGTACATACAGAGTTCACATTAGAGACTACGAAGTCTGTTCTCGTCTATTCAAATATTACCACTCCCTATTGAAAAATCTCAAAGCAATAAGAATTATAAATAACTTTACCGTAAAACTCAAGCTGACAATTATAGATGATAATTGGTTTGTGTGATGATGCACTTAATTTTATGTGCACTAGATAAGCTGGTGCGCACACTCAAAACTACGCTCGAGTTCAACTGCCGCATATTTTGTTGTGCTTTCTTGATAATATACTCAGTGAGCAGAGCTCACGAGAGTAGATTAAGTTGATTGGATACGTGGTTGTACAGGTATAAAGGATCGAGATAGATATAGACTTCATATATCAAAATCATCAGGTCTCGCCATTTGATGAGCCATTTCCGTCCGTCACGTCCGTTAACACGATACTTGAGTAAATTTGAGTATCTTGATGAATGTAGGTTCCTGAGCACTCATCTCAGATCGCTATTTAAAATGAACGATATCGGACTATAACCACGCCCACTTTTTCGATATCGACAATTGCCGAAAACCGAAAAGTGCAATAATTCATACAAAAGACAGATCATAAGCGATGTGAATTTGGTATTGGCTATGAGTTGAACTATGACGCAGATAGAAACTGAGTAAATTGTGACATGGGTGTGGCACCGCCCACTTTTAAAGAAGGCATTTAAACGTTTGCAAGCTGAATTTGGCAGTCGTTGAGATATCATGATGAAAGTGGCAGTAACGTTACTCTATACTATATGTACGTTAATAAAAATTAGCAAAATAGGAGCCCAGCCACGCCCTCTTTTAAAAAAAATTTTGTTTGAAGTAAAATTTAACAAAATTTAATATCTTACAGTATATAAGTAAATTATGTCAACTGCAACTCCAGTACTGATATGGTGCACAAACTACAAGATATAAAGAAAATTTCAAAATCGGGCGTGGCTCCGCCCTTTTTCATTTACTTTGTCTAGGATACGTCTTATGCCTAAGTCGAACACATTTACAATCCTTTGACTTTGTGGTAGGGGCATAGATTTGTGACGTTAACTGTTTTCTGTGAAAATGGGCAAATCGGTTGAAGCACGCCAGTTTTATACACAGTCGTCCGTCTGTCCTTCCGCATGGCCGTTTAACACGATAACTACAGCAAAAATCGGCATATCTTACTGAACTTAGTTCACGTACTTCTCTGAACGCACTTTATCTGGTATAAAAAATGAACGAAATCCGACTATGACCACGCCCACTTTTTCGATATCGAAAATTACGAAAAATGTAAAAAAATGCCATAATTCTATACCAAATACGAAAAAGGGATGAAACATGGTATTGGATTGGTTTATTGACGCGAAATATAACTTTAGAAAAAGCTTTGTAAAATGGTTGCGACACCTACCTATATTAAGTAGAAGAAAATGAAAAAGTTCTGCAGGCGGAAATAAAAAACCCTGAAATCTTGCAGGTATTACATATATAAATAAATTATCGGTATCCAACAGATGATGTTCTGGGTCGCCCTGGTCCACATTTTGGTCGATATCTGGAAACGCCTTCACATATACAACTACCACCACTCCCTTTAAAACTCTCATTAATACCTTTAATTTGATACCAATATCGTACAAACACATTCTAGAGTCACCCCTGGTCCACCTTTATGGGCGATATCTCGAAAAGGCGTCCACCTATAGAACTAAGCCCCACGCCCTTTTAAAATACTCATTAACACCTTTCATTTGATACCCATATTGTACAAACGTATTCTAAGTCACCCCTGGTCCACCTTTATGGCGATATCTCGAAAAGGCGACCACCTATACAACTACTACCACTCCTTTAAAACCCTCATTATACCTTTATTGATACCATATCGTACAAACACATTCTAGGGTCACCCTGGTCCACCTTTATGGCGGTATCTCGAAACGCGTCACCTATAGACTAGGCCACTAACTAAATAGCATTAACACCTTTCTTGATACCATATGTACAAACGCATCTAGAGTCACCTGGCACCTTTTTTTGATACCATATTGTACAAACAAATTCTAGTCACCCTGGTACACCTTATGGAGATATCTCGAAACGGCGTCCACCTATGGAACTAAGGATTACTCCCTTTTAAAATACTCATTAACACCTTTCATTTGATACCATATCGTACAAAGAAATTCTAGAGTCTACCTGATACACCTTATGGCGATATCCCTAAATGGCGTCCCCTATAGAACTATGGCCACTCCCTCATACAAATACTTTAATGCCTTTCATTTGATACACATGTCATACAAACACATTCCAGGGTTTCCCTCGGTCATTTGCTACATGGTTATTTCCCTTATGTTGTCACCATAGCTCTCAACTGAGTATGTAATGTTCGGTTACACCCGAACTTAACTTCCTTACTGTGGGTTAAGATTTATTATCAAAATACAGCATTAGTGCTGTCTATATTAAAAGTGAGAAGAAATGACAGCAAAAAGTGCATTAAGTTATATTTTTTATTATTTTTTATCAGTAGGCAATGTGTGTAATCTAGCAACTTAAGCTCTAAGGCTACCTACCATAGCTTAGAGTCTAAGCTATGGTAGGTAAGAATGTGTAAGTATGTAAGTAAGATCCATATTTTTGGTATCAGCTCATTAGTCGATTAGCTGGCGCTCTTGCAGGGTAAACCAATTAAACAGATTCAACAAGGCAGACGACAGCAAACATACGCATGCGCAACTCAAACATACAAATTGGTATAGTAACCGCTAGACGCATACATATTCGTATGGATGTGTGAGTCTTAGAAATAGAGTTGCAAATCGCCACTTTATATACAGTGTCTTCCGTTGGCGTTTTGGATGGCATGAAAAAGCGTTGAGCTTTTAACGAAGCTGATGCGTAGACAGGTATTTTGGTGGGATATAAGCTCTGTGAAGTTGGCACCTACTGGTCGAATAATAAAAAACCTCTCTCATTCGTTTGTCCATCGTTGTCCATGTTTGTCAGGAAAAATTTCGTTGTCCACCTTTTGTTAAAAAGTTGCACAAAACATCGACCCAAAAATTGTTTGTTGCGCTTATTGTGCTAAATCAGTATGTCCATCGTTTGCCCAGCGTTTGTCCTGTTTGTCCAGGAACATTGTCGTTTGTCACCTTTTGATTAAAAGTTATGTCAAAAAAACAAAATCGTGGGTGAGTGGCACCTCCATGTAGCGAGCATTAAAAAACCAAATGCATCGTTGTCCATGCGTTGTCCACGTTTGTCAGGAAAAATTTTTCGTTTGTCCCCTTTTGTTAAAAGTTATAACAAAACATTTTTTTTCGAAAACAAAAAAAATTTTTGTTCGCTTTATTGTGCTAAATCGTATGTCCGTCGTTTGCCATCGTTTGTCCATGTTTGTCCAGGAGAAATTTCGTTTGTCACCTTTTGTTAAAAGTTATTTCAGAAATCCCGTGTGAAGTTGGCACTCCATTTACGAGTAATTAAAAAACCAAATGCCATTCGTTTGTCCACGTTTTTCCACGTTTGTCCAGGAAAAATTTTCGTTTGTCCACCTTTTGTTAAAAGTTATAACAAAAACATTTTTTTTCGAAAAACCCCAAAAAATTTTTGTTTCGCTTTATTGTGCTAAATCGTATGTCCGTCGTTTGCCCATCGTTTGTCCATGTTTGTCCAGGATACATTTTCGTTTGTCCACCTTTTGTTAAAAAGTTATTTCACAAAAACAAAAATCGTGTGTGAAGTTGGCACCTCCATTTACGAGCAATTAAAAAACCACATGCCATTCGTTTGTCCATCGTTTGTCCATCGTTTGTCCAGGAAAAATTTTCGTTTGTCCACCTTTTGTTAAAAAGTTATAACAAAAACATTTTTTTTCGAAAAAACCCAAAAAAATTTTGTTTCGCTTTATTGTGCTAAATCGTATGTCCGTCGTTTGCCCGTCGTTTGTCCATGTTTGTCCAGGAGACATTTTCGTTTGTCCCCTTGTTAAAAAGTTATTTCAAAAAAACAAAAATCCCGTGTGAAGTTGGCACCTCCATTTACGAGCAATTAAAAAAACCAAATGCCTTCGTTTGCTCCACGTTTGTCCAGGAAAAATTTTCGTTTGTCCACCTTTCTGTTAAAAAGTTATAACAAAAACATTTTTTTTCGAAAAAACCCAAAAAATTTTTTGTTTCGCTTTATTGGGCTAAATCGTATGTCCGTCGTTTGCCATCGTTTGTCCATGTTTGTCCAGGAGAGACATTTTCGTTGTCCACTTTTGTTAAAAAGTTATTTCAAAAACAAAAAATCGTGTGTGAAGTTGGCACCTCCATTTACGAGCATTAAAAAACCAAATGCCATTCGTTTGTCCATCGTTTGTCCACGTTTGTCCAGGAAAATTTTCGTTTTGTCACCTTTTGTTAAAAAGTTATAACAAAAACATCGAAAAAAGCCCAAAAAATTTTTGTTTCGCTTTATTGTGCTAATCGTATGTCCGTCGTTTGCCCATCGTTTGTCCATGTTTGTCCAGGAGAAATTTTCGTTTGTCCACCTTTTGGTAAAAAGTTATATTTCATACAGCAAAAACTCGTGTGTGAAGTTGGTCACCATCCATCCATTTACGCGTATTACAAAAAACCAAATGCTATTCGTGTGCCCTCGTTGTCCAGCGATTGGTGTCCAGAAAAATTTTCGTTTGTCCACCGTCTGTGTTAAAAATGTTATAAGGAACAAAAATCTCGAAAAACGCCCAACAGTTTTTTCCGCTTTTTGGGTCCGTCGTTTGCCATCGTTTGTTACAATATAGTTTGTCTACGAAAGATTTCCTATATGTCCACCTTTTGTTAAAAAATTATAACGACAATCAGTTTTTTTCGATCGAGAACACTGCTGCTCATGAATTATGTGTACATTTTTCTTTGCGGCATTTAGTCTTTTTTTATGTGGAAATATATGACAAACATTTGCTAACATAACGTGTAACAAAAATCTTTTTTTTGGGGTTTTTCGAAAAAAAATATTTTTGTTATAACTTTTTACAAAAGGTATTGCAAACGAAAATTTTCCTGGACAAACGTGGACAAACGAATGGCATTGGTTTTTTTTAATTACTCGTAAATGAGGTGCAACTTCACACACGATTTTTGTTTTTTTTTGAAATAACTTTTTAACAAAAGGTGGACAGACGAAAATTTCTCCTGGACAAACGATGGGAAACGACGGACATACGATTTAGCAAATAAAGCGAAACAAAAATTTTTTGGGTTTTTTTCGAAAAAAAAAAATGTTTTTGTTATAACTTTATACAAAAAGGTGGACAAACGAAAATTTTTCTGACAAACGTGGACAAACGATGGACAAACGAATGGTATTTGGTTTTTAATTGCTCGTAAATGGAGGTGCCAACTCACACACGATTTTGTTTTTTGAAATAACTTTTTAACAAAAGGTGGACAAACGAAAATTTCTCTGAACAAACATTTCGATATCCGGAATTGTTACCATAGCCAGCGGCCAAAGGTCAATGACGTTATGACCACTTCAAATGGCTACACGACCAATAGGCCTAAACTGATTGACGGATGAGATGTATTCATCGCTCTAAAGCTACTTTCTTATTTCAGCCGCAAATGCGAACGAAACATTAGGTTGTAAAGCTTTCTATTGTAACGAATTTAGGGAAACCCCGCTCATTCCAAACCTTCTGCTAACTTTCGAATCGCTAAATTGTTGAATAAATAACTCCAATATTCAGCAATGCAAAATGGTCTTTATTAGACTATTTGAGAGTACTTCACAAAACTCTTACTTCACAACTAATTGTGTGTTTAAATCAAACTGGCATGTATCAGCTTGCGCGCTTTTATACTCTCGGTTTTCCGTTCAACCCATTTCTCCTAAACTCTAGTAATTTCGTGAACTTCATGCTTGGTTGTCAGCCATATATGTACATGTATGTTGTTGTTGTTGTTGTTGTAGCGATTAGGTTACTCCCCGAAGGCTTTGGGGATGTGTTATCGATGTGATGGTCCTTTGTCGGATACAGATCCGATACGTCTCGGTAAACACAGACCATTAAGGTGCTGGCCCGACCATCTCGGGAACGATTTATATGGCCACCATTAAACCTTCAGGCCATCCCTCCCTCCCCACCCCCAAGTTCCATGAGGAGCTTGGGGTCGCCAGAGCCTCGTCTCTTAGTGAACGGGATTCGCCGCTCGAAGGTGAGGTGACAATTGGGTTGGAGAAGCTATATATTGCGCTACACAACCCCTTGAATCCTGTGTACATGTATATTTGTAGTTTGTAGCCATATGCGTCTGTATATGTGAATACTACTTCGGCTGATGGTGAGTATCTCTCTGTTGCCTTGCAATGTACATGTGTAAATGATGATTGATCGTTTACGGCAAATGGCAAGCGTCCGAATTCTTCGCGAATATGAATTCCTTTTATATGACCGCAACTCAAAAGGTTCGACTTAAATAGCGAGTTTAGAAAGCAATACTTGGAACTTAGTACAGATTTTAGAGAATTCAAGATATTTCGACTTTTTCAGTGACTAAATCTGTAAAACAGCACACCGTCGTCCACAAGTACGCTACTCAACGGGCTGCGTGGAATTTTCAGGTTCAGTTGTATTTGACTTGTAATCTTTTTCGGTTTTTATATTAATTTTTTTTTTTCAGTAGATACTAAAGATCCAAAAAATATGTTAATATTTATGTTTGTATAGAAAGAAAAAACAAAAAAACAAAGTATCTTCTTTACATTGTTGGAATGAATACCGAAAAAATTGTAACAGTCATAAACGTCAAAAAATTCTCATAATATGCGGTGAAGCAGAAAAAAGATGGTTTAAAAGACCAAAAACGAAAAGACAAGAAATAAAAATACATTCAGCCTTAAAAAGCGGTCATTCTGTCCATTTTTAAGATATTTACATCCATAAATACTTATGCACATACCTTCATAAGGAAATCCGCGTATGTGATTACAAAATACCTATATTCTTTTGTAACAGAGTTTTAAAAAAAAACCTTGTGCAATAAGGCAAGCTGGATTATATGAGAGCTAATATTCTGCTTGTAGCTAGACGGCGTAGCAGAAAGTGCAATAAAGACGTCAGAATACTGCGCGGAGGCGCAGTGACGTCGGTAGCTAATGAAGCTGGCAAACCGCGTCTGTCTTTTAATAATCCAACAAAGTCTTCAAGTTAATTGTGTTTATTTTCTACTGTTTGTAGAATCATGACCTTCAGCCAATAACTGGTGCCCGAGCAGGACCAGTATTGACACGATGAAACAATTTAAGAAATACGAAAATTCCAGTAAAAGATTTTATTTCTTTTTGTAGAACCAAGACTTGAGCGACTACCGTGGTGTGGTGGTAGCGTCGAAAACGTAGAAAAAGTTTTTCAATTAAAAAAAGGGTTTCTAAGCGGGTTCTGTAGGTTCCGTCCCGCCATTTTGTAGGGAAAATTTAAAGAAGCACGACGTAAATTAGAAGCGAAACGCAGTCTTGACCTCCTTGGAGGTAGATCGCTCCAAGTATTTACTTTCTTATTTTTTTAGCGCCCGAGAAAACACGTCTAATTAATAGGAAGTGTGTAGCCAATATTTGATGTAACTATTATGCCTGGTTGGTGTATTAGCTACTGCTCCATCAAACTGCATCAAAAAGGAATTTTTTGAAAAAATGGTACTTAGCAGATTTAAACTCATACCCGACGATATGTTCTCAGACAGTCAGTCACACAAAATGCCTTAGAATTAGTTAGGAACCGGGATATTGAAGGGAGCTGAATAGCAAATGAGTGTGCTAACTAACCCATTACGTCTTTTGAACCCCAAACAAACACTTGGTTGTGGTCATGTATTCACACTTCTTAGACATTCACTCAAATGCCTTTTTTCCAGCACAAGCAGGCCCTTCATTTTGATTTTGTTTAATCTTTAATTAGCGCCCGAGTATACACTAGTAGTGAAGTGATGAGGAAATATATAAATGAAGGTGCTAATAAAATTAAATTGCTTTAAGTTAAACTTAAAAAGAGAGAAGTAGAGCTCGCCTAGAGGTGAAATTAAACTTCGTACTTTTTGCGAAGAGCTTCGTCGGCTTCTTATCGATAACAACCGATACCGACAAGCTATTGATTTATTATAAATAGCGAGCTATTATCGATTTCTTATTGGTTTCTTATCAGCTGTTATCGACGGGTGTTATCGATATTATATCGGCACTTATCTGTGTCTGTTTTATAACAAACCGATTAGTCGTCATTAACAAATCGACCACAAATTGATAACACCTCAATAAGAAAGCGGTTAACTTTCCGATAACAATTTTTTCATATAAAATGTACAATTTGTCGATAACAAATCGATAGCTCTTTGATATCGAATCTACCACTTTTCGATAACAAATTCGATAAGTTCTCATTATCAACTCGATAACATGTCTAAAAAAATTAGTATACTCGCATAACATATCGATCGTTTTGATAACATATCGATAAGTTTTCGATAAATAATATCTATTTAACCAAATGACTACTTTTTGAGAACAAATCTATAAATTGTCTATCACTCTTTGTTAAAAATCGATGAATTTTCGATAAAAATCGATAAATTTTTACAACGCTGCGCTAATCAGTAACTCGTTCATACCTTGTCGACAACACGCCTATAACAAAACTTTCCTCACGCTCTTATCGCATACCTCTTCCAAAGACTATACTTACGCTTACATTCCGAATTCCCTCATATCGTGAGCAAAGATGTTACACATTTCATTTCATTTCAAGCGAGAAATCTAAATCTAGTCCTGAACTTACATATCGACCGCAGAAACTTTTGAATAACACCCTTTTTGTTTTAAAAACTCCCTAGCTTAGCATAGATTCAATACATTCGACATAAGCTTGGGTGAATTCTGGGATGGGGTGTTCTTGAAACAAGTTCTTGAGTAGATATTTTTGAAAAATATTCTCAGACAGGGCGTTTCCGAACTAGCAGCTGAGATTCCACTCAGCCATCAGGCGACAGGGTAAAGAAACTGAAGAGCAAGTGATGTGGTCAGCAGAGGTGCAGCAACTGTGATACTAGTTATTAGGATACTGATCTCCTCTTTGTGCCAAAGCATTCACTCACATGAATTTCACTATCTTAACGCATGCTATTTTGCAACTCGATAACAAAAGAAAACAACTTTGATTGTCAGAAAAAAAGTAATCTTCTGCTCAACACCGGTAGCAATGTTTTGGGAGTTAACAGCGCATGCGCAAACCCCTTTCTACACATTTCTTACAGATTCTTGCTTTAATTATAGTTTTTTTAGGTAAACTACATAACTGATTATTAACGACTTTTGTGTGTGTCGCTCATATGTGCCAGTATGTATGTATGCATGTTTGGCTCAAATGAATGCACAGTCATATATCTTAATGATTTTTGTTTTTCTGGACAGCGAAAGGCTCGTAAATTAATAAAATCTTACTTTGTTCCCTTTTTCTACTTGGCTTTCGATAGCACAGTTTACGAGTGTATTGAATGTACCGTTATTAAAAATACAGACAAATGGATGCATACATTTGCACTTAAGACAAGCAAACAATATTTGGGATAATAATTTCAAGCGTTTTACAACAGCTACTGTTTTAATAATAATTTAGCTTTTTCGTTTTTTCGTAGCCCTAATAAAGAAGAGTTATCTGTGGGATTATAGAAAGTAGCGCAGCATGGATTTATTATTTGGAGCTAAATGGACTAAATACGTATTGAAATGAAATGCGCGCGTTCTTGAATAGATGTATCAGTGAGACATTCACAAAGATGTTAATTGGTTCGTAGATACCTCCGGTCGTTGCTCAGGCTTCGCGATATGGGCTATGGGCTTTCTGACTTCGGACACTATAGCCATCTTACCAGGTTCGACTTCGTATGCAGATAACTGCTCCTATACAACTTTCACCCCAGTCATTCCTCCGATAGAGGCATGGGGAAGAGGACTCATCTGGGGTAGAGGATCGAATAACTTGTTCACGGATGGTCGAAGTTGGACGGAAAGGTTGGGGTAGGTGGTCTTTGTCAAGGGCTAAATGTGAGCCGCAAGTTTAAGTTGGCTGATCACTGCAGCGTCTTCCAAGCGGAAATTGCTGCGATTAAGGATGCGGTGGATGAAATGCTATCCAGTGCTACTACGGTAAGGGAACCGGATGAAGATGGCTGCAGGGATTTCGGGATTCCGCTGGCCACCTGTGGTCTGCTCTGCATAGATGGGCCTCGAGTCAGCTCAGCAAACGTTGGGGCGGACATCACCTCTTGCAGGGTAGCAAAATATTTCTGGCGGGAAGTAGATGGCAAGAGGTCTGCCGAAATATTTGGGTTCACAAAAGCTCGCTTATCAATGGTCATTGGGGTTTTGACAGGGCACTACCACATGGGAATCCATGGGGGATGATGAGGTGGACGCATTGAATCACTTTATACTTAATTGACCCAACTTTTGCCAAAACTAGGCGAAAGTAATTCGGTCGCGACTCACTTGGATCTCCGGAGGATTTATACAAGATTGAGATCGGTATCATTCGGAAACTTTATCGTTACTGCGCAAGTAGCTATAGCAACGTCACCATTATATTATTGTATGTGGTATCACAGCGGACCTTCATATTGTCCAAGTGAGTTTCGCCTATCAGGGCAGCTACCACCTAGCCTAACCTATCTCCAGCTACGGTTAAGTACTACCTCCATTGCTACAGGATATCATAAGTAGTCAAACTGATGCCATAAGCTGCAATGTTTGATACCAAATCCCTGTATCGAACTCGGAAACCGATTTTGAAAAAAAGTGGAGTCATCGAACACCCTAAACATAAACGCTTTTGTTATCATCAGATTCAGACAGGATGGAATGATTATAACGATTTTCCATGATCGCTTGTAAAATTTGATTTGGAAGCAAACGAGTTTGGTGGTGCGCCATCTTCAGGGTAATTTTTTACATGTTAACAATATAAACCTAATGGAAGAGGGATATGTTTCGTTTGAACGAAAAATTACACTGAAAAAGGCGCAGTCTCAAAACCGGTCTGTTTCTAACCTAAATTTTTAGGGGAGCTATGACGGGGCATCGTTGCTGACATTCTCTTACTCCTTAGCAAAGTATCACAGTAATATGTTCAATACTACTTATTTAATCAAAAAATTTCATAATCACTCCGCATGCTATATAATAATTCATCAATGTCCACTAATCATCGCTGACAGAGTTATGTATCAAATTATTATAAAATCATTATGGGTTTGTTATTGGAATTATTACTAGCTTGCAATTTTAGTTTTATGTTAATTTGTTTTCCACTTAATTTCATATACAGCCATTGCATTTATTACAAACTATTTCATTATTTGGAATGATGTCTGGCCTTAAAGTTCAGTTTAACTGATACGATGTTTAGTGTTAAGGCATCGGGTAGTAGTGATGTGCGGTTATAAGAATTTTACGGAACCGTGTCGTTTGAGATCAATTTCAGCGGACTTGAAAACATGAACAGGATTGATTTCGGGTAGGTAACCTAGCAATAGTCCGAGTAATGCCTTTTTGCAAAACAGAAACCTGTCGGTTATTTAATATGCTATCCCTTCGGCACCTTTTTTTCGTAGCTCACATTCGTACATCAAATTCCAAATGAGAGGGAACCTTCTGATTCACTGGTGGCTCATTCTGAAATATATCGTGAGCTTCGATTGATTCCCCAACTATAACGGTTTATATAACAGGACCTCCTAGATCAATTTTCAGACAGATGGCCATTTTGGGGGCAGAGGGAGGCATTTTAACTGAGTTTGTTTAAGAACAAAAAAAAACTGTTGAACATGGCAAGGTGACATATGTATTCCGAAGCGTTTTGGTTACCAATATGGGCGTAGTGGGTCCCCGCGTCAACTAGGCTCAAAAAGCGTCTATTTCTAGTGATTTTTTGGTCGATTTTTGAGGTTAGGCCCAGCCATGTCCCGTTAGGTAAATTCAGCAGGTGATAATATTACGTAAGTCAAAAGGGAACCGTTAAACGTATATGATCGGTTTATGTCGTTAATATTACTTCATGGATACGCTGGCGGATCAACCGAACCTTTTATGTATAGCCGAAACTTATCATTTTGTTTATAATGTGAGGAATATTAGCAACACTAAGGGATACTATCATCTCTAAGCCAATACTAAGCAGTGACTTGTATGCACATCAATAAATCAATCATTATCTCTATACATAAGTCCATACAAGCAGCGGAGAGCAACGCACAAACACATGCATATATCTGAGATACTCCAAAGTAGGCAATAATTTGTGCAAGTATCACTCACATATACACGCGCATATGGGAAGCTATAAACGTAGTTATAGCTGGTAATTTTATAGCTGGTAACTAACTAGTAAATTCTAGAAACAGAACCGCCTAGAAATATGCCAACGAGGAAACCAAACAGTATAAAAGCAGCAACAGTTGAGGCACGACCAATCAGTTTGATTTAAGCAAGCTATCAGTTGCGAAGTATAAGTGTTATTGTGAAGTACTATAATAAAAGCCATTTTGCATTATTGAATAGTGGAGTTATTTATTCAACAGTTAAGTGATTCGAACGTTAGTATAAGGTTGCAAACAAGCGGAATGGCCCTAAATTCGTTACAATACGGACACCTCTTTATAGGCGAGGGGCAACCTAAGTTAGCAACTTAGGAAGAGTAGCAGATCTTTTTGAGAGCGGTGTTTCAGCGGGATTGAAGCTTTAACCATTGAGTTCTTACCGCTGTAAATAGGCGACTTCTTTAGTATTTTACTAAAAATCTTTCTTTTTCCTTTCAACAAGAACAGCCGGGGTGTAGCTTGCAATCGCAGTGGTGCATGCGTAGATGGATAGAAGATTGTGAAAGCTAGCTCCAGAATTTTCTGGGCTATTTAGTTTAGTTAATAGGAGCTCTAGTTGTTGTTGTTGTAACCGACAAAATACTGCCCGAAGATATAGGGACTGCTACGAATATGGGTAGTCCTTTGCTGGTTGTGAGTTCGATAAGCTTCGGTGCAGTGCCTTCTTATACTTATCTGTCGCACCTTTCGGTCGACTCACCTTGTTTGTTAATTGGTCTCCAAAACATGATTGGACTAAACAGAGCCGCCTAACGCGGTGAAAAGCATAGAAGTGGTCATATCCGTAGGTCAGCCACGTCACTACCATTTGAATTGAATTAACTTTCCTCTAGTAGCGTGCCTCTTATGAGTGTAGGACTTCTGTTTCTGCTTTTAAACGTCTCCCACTTAGACAGTATCTTTCCCGATACTTGTGCCCGCACTTAGCATTACTTCTGGTACAGAAGCGGGCTACATGAACTACATGGTAAGCTTTAGAGTTTACTGGACGATCAGTAAGGACCTCATCTCCGTAAATCAGCACTTAGTAACGAGACTGTCTCGAGTGTAAGACCTTCTTTATGCTTTTAAAAATCCCATAACCTTTTTCGATACTTGAGTGTGCACTTATCGTAACTTTTGGTACGAAAACGGATAATATGAACTATATGCTAGCTTTAGGTTTAACTGGCCGCTCAGTAAGGACCTCACATATACGGAGCGTATCCATGGTGTTATGATTAGCTTTACAATCGACGAAATAGCTGTTTGAAATAAGCGCACTCAAACGATTATGATATGTAGCATTACAGAGCCCTAGGTCTCCTATCAATATCTAAGCTCAGCTACTTACATATCTTCCCCTTGAGCTTGAACCAGTTATCATGCTAGCAAATGATTTCTCCTATGAATATACTTATTTTGGAGCTACAACCGAACCTTCAAATATCGTTCTTTTGCGTTGAGCATGTCGCCCCTCAAGGTACTGGGTGGTTTGTAGCTTAATCGGCATCAGTTGTTGACAAGGTGTGTCCGTTTCTTCGACTACACTGCACTTCTACTTCGGTAAAGTGTTATCTCCGAAAGTCAGAATGTTAATTTATTTTCCATCTTCTATAGCTGCCGTGAGATGTTGGTCTTAAAGGCTCTTTAACTTTTCCATCACCCTCAGTCATTAGAATGCACAATGGTTGGCATTGTCATGGAGAATTGGGGTTTCCTTTAACCATAGGAACTAGCCACGCCATTGTGACCCCGACGCAAAAGGTTCCTTTCACTAAGCGTTTGTTGTACATAAACAAAGCTGGCATCAAAAGTAAGCCTTATCGTGTCAGCGGACAATTAATCAGGCTATGGGGATTTACGAAGCTTTTGCGCTCTTCTTCATTATGGTTATCATGATTATATTTCTGTTAGAGGGTGTTACAGATGTGTGTAGTCCTTTGTTGCGCTGAATCCGCAACACTTCGATTCTTGCATCTTCTAGTACTAAATTAACTGCCCCGGAAATGATTTTTTTACATCCTAAACCTTTAGTTCTGTGGATTTTAGTCGCCTTTTATGAAAGGCATTTCTACCACTTAGGTTAGGTTTAACTGGCCGGTCCATGAGGACCTCACATAGACTGAATAAGTCCGTAGTGTTACCAGAAGTTTGTTTCAACGACCAAGCTGAAAATTTCTACCACTTAAAGCAATGGGATCTCCTTAAATCCATTGCTTGTCTTTACTGTTTCTTCAGGTGAGAAACAGAGCATCTGTAATATTTCACACTAGTACATCACATTTCTCGTCGCCCTGTTGTATGTTCGCCTACTTCGCCCATGAATTTAATATGGTGGTTGGTTATAACTCATCCAGTGACAAAGTGAGTTTACCTAACTCGGTTTTGGCCAGCACCATAGAATATTACAGACTATAGAGCTCTGCTGTCATATCTGCTGTGGTTTCATGGTTAGATATTTTTATTATGATCTTTATTCCTTTTTCTTCAACTGCTTCACTCTCTTCATGCTTCTACTAAAGCGCGTAGCTAGTCGTCTTTTTTACATAAGTCTGTCTGCCTGTGTGTGTGTGTGTACGTAATTTCATCTCCTCACCTGATGATGAGTTCATTAATCACTTTTTACATTTCGCATTTCATTTTCATGCTCAATCAAATGACAGTGAAACGAAAGCAATAAAAAAAATACAAAAGCAAGAGATGAAAACAACAATAATGAAATACCAAAAATAAAAGACGTTCAAATGTTAGCAGTTGTGCTACGAATGATGTTCCATTGGTTTTACGAAAATTATGTACTTTTGATTACCATGGCTCCGGCATTAGCTCCTGATTTTTTCTCTTTTGATAATTTTACTTTTGTTTTTGTAGTCAGCAATCGAAAATCGTCTAACGAATAGCCAGAAATGAAGTAGCTGCAAAATAGCCTCTAGCAGCATTTACCCTTACCTCAGTGTATGGCACGACCAAAATCCCCATCTGACTGACTGACTGACCGTTCGTCCCTTGTTTTATTTTTTTATTATTGCTTTATTGTGTTTTTAGTTCATTGCACTGCCACATGAATTGTTTTGTTGCTGACTATCGATTCCTTGCTTCTAGATATACAAAAACATCTACATACATTCATTATCCGCCGCCGTACAACGTCCCTCCGTTCGACGTATGTTAGTCAGTTGGTGGCACAGCTTTGTACCTTTCTTTATTTCGTAAAAAAATCCACCTTTCAAATGCACCAATTCGCTATGCAGCCACTACATTCGATATACTAGTAAAGCGATTTATTTGTGAATACATAAATTCAAAGTAGCTTGTACAGTTGCGGCTAAGTAACTGAGGACACTTGTTTTGAAAACTCATGTTAAGACCAGATTTTTATAAGTTTCATGAAAATGAAAACGTATATTAAAATTTGTCCGATACTAGCAATAAGTAGTTGCTCAAAGGAGAAGAGATAGACTTGCCATTGAGTACTTATGCTGTAATGATCAGGATAACGAGCTGAGTTGATTTAGTCATGTGCGTTTCTTTATTTGAACGCAAACTAGTCCGCCCAGCGGGTTACCCAAAATACCCAAATGATTCAAAGGGCTGTCTAGCGCAAAGCCCCAAAACCTTCGGAAAGTGTTTTTATCGCTACAACAACAACTGAAATTAGTCCCTCAGTTTTCAAGTTATACTAATGGAATTTGGTGAGCGGCTATATTTTGGTGGATTCATATTAGACATTTGCAGGAATCGACCGGATCAGACCACTATGGTATGACCTGGGACTAGAGATCTCCTTTCGCTTTTTTCCACCGTTGTAGCATATATCAAGCGAAAATATGAGCAATACGCTGTACTGTAAGTCTTTGGCACTTGTGAACAAAGACGTTAAAAGGGTGATTATTTTCTCGGACAGCCAGGTCAGGCTATGTCGAAGATCTCTCAAAGAAATTTTCCAGCACTTCAGTATATGCTAAGGCAGTTGGGTACCTGGATAGAAATTAAAAAGGAGGGTAGGACTGCCCACTTTCCTTCCGAAAATGGCTCGGTAAGTATACATCGGTAAGTATATATCGTCGGTCCCATGGAAGACTAGTACGTTTCAAATTCCCATGGAAGACTAACGCGGCTCATATTAGCATGGAAAACTATCACAGTTCGTTATTTGCGTGGAAAAGTAACACGTTTCACGAACAACTGAATTATGCTAGTCTTACACGCAAACACGGACTATTCTAGTCTGCCAAGCGAGTAATTAACTGTGCTAGTTCTCCACGCGAAGCAGAGAAAAATGTAAATTTTCCATGGGACCGACAATATGTCCTCTTTGAAATTCCTCTCAAGCACAAACAATATAAGTAGTGCAATTTTACTCTGGCCAGCGCTTCCCACATGCGAGTAATCAAGGTTCGCTTGGCCTTTCTAAATAAGTTAGGGATATTGTACCTATTAAGGTTTTCTCCCTGGTTAATGTTTCATAAGTACGCACTCCGCTAGGATGGGCATCGAATCTTACGATTACTGTCGCAGCTGCAGATGTATAGAGGAGAAGGAAACCATGCACAATCTGTTGAGCCACTGAACTTGCGGAGATGTTCAAGCTCGTAATAAGGGAGATAGTTAAATGTATGGATTCCATGAAGAGCGCGACCGACGTACTGGGTTCGAGTTGCGTACAAACCTACAACAAAATTTAGAAAAAATTGTTTTCTATTAGAAAAACGTTTGTATTTCTGCCATAAAAAGTTTCTTGGTGAAATTCTTCTGCCTTGCAGCTAGCTCTGTGAAGTTGGCACCTACTTGGGCGAATAATTAAAAAAACCATATCTCATTCGTTTGTCCACCGTTTGTCCATGTTTGTCCCAGGAAAATTTTTCGTTGTCCACCTTTTGTTAAAAAGTTATTTCAAACAAAAAACAAAAATCTTGTGTGAATTTGGCACCTGCATTTACAAGTAATTAAAACAAGTAAGAACGGGACTGTCTTCGGCTGTGCCGAAGACTTCATACCTTTCATGAATGGGGCTGAACAATAATCTTATCCCGTTCGTAATCTCCGATAATCGGATGTATAAGATAAGAAATATATAGTGAACAGATCTACATACCTTAAAGATTCTTAAGATAAATATAAAATAAAAAACGGGTAGGTACTTTGTGTGAGGATGCAAAGTTTCAGGTTTTTTGTGGTCTGCGTGTAAAAACTATGACTACGAATCACGTATTTCAAAAATATATGACGAAAACGTAACTATTTGATGAAATTTGATGAATTTTGAAGATTCTAGCCGTAAAAAAGGGGTCAAATGACAGTTTATATGAAGTATATAATATATATACGACCGATCTCTATGATTTTTTCAGACAACAATATATGCTATATACGTAAGCATTTTGTGAAATTTGAAGCTTCTAACTGTTAAAACGGGGCAGAAATTGCGCAAAGTTTCTTATCTGAACAATCGGTTGTATGAGATATATACTATGTGTACCACCGATCTCAATGATTTTTTCAGACATCAATATATGCTATACACGTAAGCAGTTGGTGAAATTTGAAGCTTCTAGCTGTTAAAATGGGGTAGAAATTGCGAAAAGTTTCTTATCTGAACAATCGGTTGTATGAGATATATACTATATATAGAACCGATCTCTATGATTTTTTCAGACAACAATATATGCTATATACCTAAGCAAGCAATCAGTGAAATTTGAAGCTTATAGCTGTTAAAATGGGGTAGAAATTGCGAAAAGTTTCTTATCTGAACATCGGTTGTATGAGATATATACTATATATACAACCGATCTCTATGATTTTTTCAGACAACAATATATGCTACATACGTAAGCATCGGTGAAATTTGAAGCTTATAGCTGTTAAAATGGGGGTAGAAATTGCGAAAAGTTTCTTATCTGAACAATCGGTGTATGAGATATATACTATATATACAACCGATCTCTATGATTTTTTCAGACAACAATATATGCTATATAAGTAAATATTCGGTGAAATTTGAAGCTTCTAGCTGTTTAAATGGGGCTAAAATTTGCGAAAATATATATATATATACTATATATATATACTATATATATATACTATATATACCACCATATATATACTATATATACCACCATATATATACTATATATACGACCGATCTCATAAATTTTTTCAGGCAACAATATGTTCAATATACGAAAGTATATGGTGAAGTTTGAAGCTTCAATCTGTTAAATTGGGTAAGATATTACAAAAATCCTCTTTTTCTGAAAAATCGGTTGTATGGAGGATATATGCTATAGTGGTCCGATCCGGTCGGTTCCGACAAATGTCTAATCGGACACCCAAATACACCTGCTCACCAAATTTTATCAAGATATCTCAAAAATTGGGGGACTAGTTTGCATACAAACAGACAGACGGACAGACGGACATGGCTAAAACAACTCAGCTCTTCAACCTGATTATTTCGGCATACTTAATGGTGGGTCTATCTATTTTCCTTTAAGGACTTACAATTTTCGGTTTCGTGACGAAATTAATATACCATTTCATTTTCATGAAAGGTATAAAAACAGGTAGGTACTTTGTGTGAGGATGCAAAGTTTCAGGTTTTTTGTGGTCTGCGTGTAAAAACTATGACTACGAATCACGTATTTCAAAAATATATGACGAAAACGTAACTATTTGATGAAATTTGATGAATTTTGAAGATTCTAGCCGTAAAAAAGGGGTCAAAATGACAGTTTATATGAAGTATATAATATATATACGACCGATCTCTATGATTTTTTCAGACAACAATATATGCTATATACGTAAGCATTTTGTGAAATTTGAAGCTTCTAACTGTTAAAACGGGGCAGAAATTGCGCAAAGTTTCTTATCTGAACAATCGGTTGTATGAGATATATACTATGTGTACCACCGATCTCAATGATTTTTTCAGACATCAATATATGCTATACACGTAAGCAGTTGGTGAAATTTGAAGCTTCTAGCTGTTAAAATGGGGTAGAAATTGCGAAAAGTTTCTTATCTGAACAATCGGTTTTATGAGATATATACTATATATAGAACCGATCTCTATGATTTTTTCAGACAACAATATATGCTATATACGTAAGCAATCAGTGAAATTTGAAGCTTATAGCTGTTAAAATGGGGTAGAAATTGCGAAAAGTTTCTTATCTGAACAATCGGTTGTATGAGATATATACTATATATACAACCGATCTCTATGATTTTTTCAGACAACAATATATGCTATATACGTAAGCAATCAGTGAAATTTGAAGCTTATAGCTGTTAAAATGGGGTAGAAATTGCGAAAAGTTTCTTATCTGAACAATCGGTTGTATGAGATATATACTATATATACAACCGATCTCTATGATTTTTTCAGACAACAATATATGCTATATACGTAAGCAATCGGTGAAATTTGAAGCTTATAGCTGTTAAAATGGGGTAGAAATTGCGAAAAGTTTCTTATCTGAACAATCGGTTGTATGAGATATATACTATATATACAACCGATCTCTATGATTTTTTCAGACAACAATATATGCTATATAAGTAAATATTCGGTGAAATTTGAAGCTTCTAGCTGTTAAAATGGGGCTAAAATTTGCGAAAATATATATATATATATATATACTATATATATATACTATATATACCACCATATATATACTATATATACCACCGATCTTTATGATTTTTTCAGACAACAATATATGCTATATACGTAAGCATTCGCTGAAATTTGAAGCCTCTAGCTCTTAAAATAGGGCAGTAATTACGAAAAGTTCCTTATCTGAACAATCGGTTGTGGGGGATATATACTATATATACGACCGATCTCATAAATTTTTTCAGGCAACAATATGTTCAATATACGAAAGTATATGGTGAAGTTTGAAGCTTCAATCTGTTAAATTGGGTAAGATATTACAAAAATCCTCTTTTTCTGAAAAATCGGTTGTATGGAGGATATATGCTATAGTGGTCCGATCCGGTCGGTTCCGACAAATGTCTAATCGGACACCCAAATACACCTGCTCACCAAATTTTATCAAGATATCTCAAAAATTGAGGGACTAGTTTGCATACAAACAGACAGACGGACAGACGGACAGACGGACATGGCTAAAACAACTCAGCTCTTCAACCTGATTATTTCGGTATACTTAATGGTGGGTCTATCTATTTTCCTTTAAGGACTTACAATTTCGGTTTCGTGACGAAATTAATATACCATTCATTTTCATGAAAGGTATAAAAACCAAATGCCATTTGTTTGTCCACGCTTGTCCAGCAAAAATTTTTCGTTTGTCCACCTTTTGTTAAAAAGTTATAACAAAAATATTTTTTTTCGATAAAACCCCAACAATTTTTTGTTTCGCTTTATTGTGCTAAATCGTATGACCGTCGTTTGCCCATCGTTTGTCCAGGAAAAATTTTCGTTTGTCCACCTTTTGTTAAAAAGTTATAACAAAAATAATTTTTTTCGAAAAAAAAACCCCAACTAAAATGACAAAAGATGGACAAACGAAAATTTTTCATGGACAAACTTGGACAAACGATGGACAAACGAATGGCATTTGGTTTTTTTAAATACTCGCAAATGGAGGTGCCAACTTCACACACACGATAATAACTTTTTAACAAAAGGTGGACAAACGAAAATTTTTCCTGGACAAACATGGACAAATGATGGGCATACGACGGACATACCATTTAGCACAATAAAACAAAACAAAAAAATTTTTGGGATTTTTTCGAAAAAAAAATATTTTTGTTATAACTTTTTGACAAAAGGTGGACAAACGAAAATTTTTCATGGACAAACTTGGACAAACGAATGGCATTTAGTTTTTTTTAAATACTCGCAAATGGAGGTGCCAACTTCACACACGATTTTTGTTTTTGTTTTTTGTTTGAAATAACTTTTTAACAAAAGGTGGACAAACGAAAATTTTTCATGGACAAACTTGGACAAACGAATGGCATTTAGTTTTTTTAAATACTCGCAAATGGAGTGCCAACTTCACACACGATAATAACTTTTTAACAAAAGGTGGACAAACGAAAATTTTTCCTGGACAAACATGGACAAATGGTGGGGCAAGCGAATGAGATATGGTTTTTTTTTAATTACTCGCCCAAGTAGGTGCCAACTTCACAGAGCTCTTGCAGCTGCCGTTAGTCTGCAAAAAACATATAGGTCCCGTACCGCCAATTTGCAGGACAAAATTGCAAAAGGCGCCACGCGACGCAAATTAAAAGCAAAGCTCGGCCTAAATCATCTCGAAAGTAAATCGCGCCAAGTATTTTCTTTTTATGAAGTATTTCAATCCGCGGCAGCTGGAACAGTAATGTGCCCATTGTTAGGCTAAGTATCGGGCTGGCAATGCATTTCCTCAGCCCACATTTTCTAACTAATCATAAATCCGATTTTTAGATATAAGGATTTATTGATTTCATTATGGATCAGCTCAAATCAGATAGTGTTCTCACTTGCTGTTATTATAATTTTTATCTTTTATTGTCATTTCTTTCCGAAATTAATGCGGCTTTGGGAGCTCACTATAAAACAACCAGTCGAAAGTACAACATTTTAGCTTCGGGATATGTGACAGCCCGCGACGTCAACTGATTGCTAAAGTTGAATACCTTAGTACCGGTCGTATGACGTTGATGTACGGTGACAGACCCCCAATTATTTCTCAAAAAATTTTCCCATTTTTCGAATACAGTGCCCTTTTCTCAAATACATTTGCCCGAAATACGTTTGCCCTTTAGTCATATTCGTTTGCCATTTTCTTTATTACATTTGACCTTTTCTCAAATTCATTTGCCACTTTTCCAATTTGCAAGTTTGCTTCTTTCTCAAATTCATTTTCCCGTTTCTCAAAAACATTTGGAAAAGGTGTAGTACCGTCTCTTTATGTGTAGTACCGGAACCAGTGAGAGTCTTGGACATATCCAATTATAAAACATTTGTATTAGACCTAAAGCAAAACAAGTTTCTGAATCAGATCTTAAGTAATATTGCCAACTATTTACATACATCTCATGTGGTGTTTCCATTTTCATGTTCATCACTGTTCATATGTAAATAAATGAATATCTGATTATCTGTTAAGTGTATCGTTATTTTAATTTTTTTATTGATCATTTTTATTGCTGCTAGTCATTATTATTTTAAAGAACTTAATCTTCTATAAACAAATTTCTTAACATTTATATCATTGCTGCCTTGTATGAAGTCTTAAGTCTGCTATTACGATTAAAGTAGAAAGTTGATTATGATTGGGGAGCTCATAGTAAAATTGCTACAGCATTTAAAAAGGCACAAAGTTTAATATGAAATATTATTTAAAGTTTATATAAGTCAGTTAAAGTGTTATCGTTATTCTTGTTCGAAATTAAGTATCATATTGTAACGAATTTGCTGCAAATCCTCTTATTTGCCCCTTTTGCTAGGTTCGTATCGCTAAACTGTTGAATAAATAACTCCAATATTGAATAATGGAAAAATGGCCTTTATTAAAATGCTTCACAATAACACTCAAACTGTGCAACGAATAGCTTAATAACCAAACTGATAGCTCAAATGAAACTCCACTAATCAAAATAATACTGGTATTGCTCGCTAGATATCGTCTTACTCGTAACTGCTTGACAATTCAAATCAAACTGAATACTTCTTACTCGCCTGCACCGCTTTTATAGTTTATGCTGCATACTTCTAGGCTCTTCGATTTCCAGAAGTTACTAGTTGTTTCGGCTACAAAATCGCCAGCCACAACTACGTGCACAAATTATTGCCCTCTCTTGTGACCACTGAGATAAGATATACGTATACGTACATATGTGTAGACGCAATTATTTATTCGTTTATGTAAACACATAAAGATTGAATTATTGATGTGAATGTTTGTAGTTTACAGTCTCTCGCGCGCACATAGCCGTATAAGTAAATGCATCTGTGTGCGACATCTCTCGGCTGCCTTATATATGTGTATACATGATTTGATTATTGACGTTAACATCGCTTAGCATCGCCTTAGTGATGGTATAGCTTAGGGATGCTAATATCCGTGACACTGCCCTCCACCTAAGTCTGATCGTCCCGATCAGACAAATCTCTCGATCTAAACGCTGCTAGCATCGCCAAATGTACCACTCTTCTACTCCGTGGTTTCTCAATGCTTTGTATGCGGTAGATAGTATCACTGATCTTCTTCACAACCTTGTACGGGCCTTCCCCACTGCACCGAAATTTGGATGGAACACCTTTCCGCCGGTGAGGGTTGTATAACATTACCAAATCTCCCGCCAAGAAACCTTTCGAATTATTTTCTTTGTCGTACCTGTGTTTCATCTTACTACTCATTATCCTGAATCGTTCCCTCGCACTCTGTTGCTTGACCAATGAAGAACTACTTCGCAGAGCTTGCGCTGGACGGATTTCCTTTGCACAATCAGTATCGTTCCGACGCTTCACAACAGTAGTGTGCCTTGGCTTGAAACCACCCTTGCATTCTTTCTTCGTTTCAGTACGTCCGTTAGGGCTTTTTAATGCCAGTGTTTCTCTCACAGGTACCTTCGGTTTTGATTTGTTTGGCCCATTTGTTCCATCAACCTTTACCTTTGAATTTCGTGGCCTTCGTCGAGTCTTCTCCACCAGTACCCGATTACTGCTGAACCCTTTTTCCAAACTAAAGTTAAGTGGTATGTCCTGGTTCTTATAGCGCATAATTTTTCTCCGCATATCGATCCTGACGTCATGGTCAACCAAGAAGTCCACTCCCAATATGACTTCATCAACGATCTCCGCCACAACGAATTTGTGTAGAACCATGACTTTTCCAATTAATACCTCACATACCACTTCGCCTTGGACTTGATTATATTCGCCTGTTACCGTACGCAACCTTGCTCCAGGTAATGACTTTACTCTCCTGTAGACCAAATCAGATCGAATCAAGGAATGAGATGCCCCCGTATCTACAGTCAGTACACGTTCTTTACCATCCACGTTCCCTCTGACGGTAAGACTGCTTGATTTCCTTCCAATTTGCAACACAGATATCACGGGACATTCAATAGCCGGTGCAAGTTTTCGTTCTTTACATTCGACACGCTCTTGCTCATTTCCGCCAGCTTTGCGTTTACGGCCACCCACATTGTTGGAACTATTAGGACCAAGATCGCAATGACGTGCAATGTGACCTGGGTTGCCGCATTTGAAACATTTAATAACTCTGGCATTCTTCTGTTGAGATCCCTTCAGTGCTTCCAAAATTGTGTCTACCCACTCTGGCCTTTCTACTTCCACACGATGAGCCTTATATGCTGGTTTACTTAATAGGGAGGCAGTTTCCTGAGTCAATGCATGTGATACCGTTTCAGCAAATGTCAGTTTTGGGTTCGCATATGTAGCCCGCTTCGTTTCCACATCTCGTATGCCATTTATGAAGCTCTGGATTTTTACCCTTTCAGTGTATTCCACGGGTGCGTCTGCATTTGCAAGATGAGCCAATCTTTCAATATCTGAAGCAAACTCCTGCAATGTCTCATTTGCTTTTTGGTAGCGGTTTTGCAACTCAATTTGGAATATCTGTTTCCTATGCTCGCTTCCGTAACGTCTCTCTAAAGCGCTCATCAATGTTTCGTAGTGGTTCCGCTCATACTCTGGGATAGTCTGTAAGATTTCCGCGGCAGGCCCTTTCAGTGCCACGAACAGAGCTGCAACTTTATCTTCAGCATTCCATTGGTTCACTGCTGCGGTCTTCTCAAACTGTAGCTTAAAGACCTGAAAAGGAACAGAACCGTCAAAGGAAGGTGTTTTTACTTTTGGATTACTCGTTGAAACTGCTGGGCGATTTAGTTGCAACTGCTCGATACGTCCTCTCAAAGCATCCACCTCGGCCTCGATTTTTTCTTCAAACTGTAAAATTTTTGTATCTTGCGCCTCCAACCTCGAGGAAATACGTCCTTCTTGCTCTTCCAGTTGAGCAGAGATCTGCGCTGATATTTGTGCCGACATTTCGGATATTCGTGCCTCTTGTGCTTCAATCTTCGATGTTATACGGTTCTCCTGCGATTCCAGTTGAGATGACATATACGTTTTCTGTTCTTCCAGTTGAGATGACATATACGTTTTTTGTTCTTCCAGTTGTGATGCCATATATGTCTTCTGCTCTTCCAGTTGTGATGACATTTGTGACGACATTGATGCTACAGTCGATGTTTGTGCAGATATTGCAGCCAATATCATGTTCAAGTCTGTGCTGGTAACCGTCTGCGATGTTTCGTTTTTCTCTTCAATTTTTGTTGTTGTTTCGTCCCCATCAGGATAAAAGACAAACTCGTCCACATCAATTCCTTGCGACTCCATTACCTCTCGTAGCCGTGCTTGAAGTTCGATCTTATTGCCGGTTGTATTTAATCCACGGTTCTCCAACTCCTTTTTCAGTTGCTGGATCTTCAATTCACTGAACTTTGCCATGTCCTTGTTGTCCTCCGGAATTTATTCAACAATTCCTCTTCTGACACCAATTGTAACGAATTTGCTGCAAATCCTCTTATTTGCCCCTTTTGCTAGGTTCGTATCGCTAAACTGTTGAATAAATAACTCCAATATTGAATAATGGAAAAATGGCCTTTATTAAAATGCTTCACAATAACACTCAAACTGTGCAACGAATAGCTTAATAACCAAACTGATAGCTCAAATGAAACTCCACTAATCAAAATAATACTGGTATTGCTCGCTAGATATCGTCTTACTCGTAACTGCTGACAATTCAAATCAAACTGAATTACTTCTTACTCGCCTGCACCGCTTTTATAGTTTATGCTGCATACTTCTAGGCTCTTCGATTTCCAGAAGTTACTAGTTGTTTCGGCTACAAAATCGCCAGCCACAACTACGTGCACAAATTATTGCCCTCTCTTGTGACCACTGAGATAAGATATACGTATACGTACATATGTGTAGACGCAATTATTTATTCGTTTATGTAAACACATAAAGATTGAATTATTGATGTGAATGTTTGTAGTTTACAGTCTCTCGCGCGCACATAGCCGTATAAGTAAATGCATCTGTGTGCGACATCTCTCGGCTGCCTTATATATGTGTATACATGATTTGATTATTGACGTTAACATCGCTTAGCATCGCCTTAGTGATGGTATAGCTTAGGGATGCTAATATCCGTGACAATATAATAAAAAAAGCCCCCTTCGTAAAGAACAACAACCCCTAGCTTTGGCACATGCAAGATTACAAAGTATGTTCTATACGAAAAAAAATTCATGTATGCCGCAAAAAGCAATTGAGAAAAAGTTGAACAATAACAAGACGTGATTTTTGTCTAGTCTGACTTTGCTCGCCTCTATTTTGTTCGATCATCGTATCAGTGCTGGTTCAAAATCTACGGCTGGTAGTCAGGGATTTTGACGAGTTAGATTGTAGTGTGGAAATTGGTATTGCTGAAACAGCTACCCCCGTTGTCTCGTTCTGATGTTGCGTTTGTCAAAATATTTAATTCCTGAGGTTTTATAAACACTATTTTAGTTCAAAGCTTCTTAATTTCCTTCTTTCCTCTTCAACTAGATTTGTTAGAATTATACAGTATAACTACTTGACCATTTATCAATTACATATTCACAGAAAAAGTGCAATAAAATTTTATTCCGATTACATAAAAATACAATGTTCATGACAATTCTATCAACAACGGAAGCGCGCATATTTTCACCGATTTTAAATAGATTTTTTTTATATTTTGCTTGTTATATTACTACGTAATTTACTTCACTACAGTTTTAAAACCAATAATTAAATATACATTTTTTTATTCATGCACATTTTTATTTGTTTTATTTTATTTTCTAAGCTTTAGTTTTCTCTGTTGCCATAATTCAAATCGATTTAGTATGTCAGTCATCAATTTTATTATGATTTTCATTTTCAACGGATTAAGTATCATCATTCTAATATCCGGCGGTTTAATAGCTGAACGCGTTTCTTATTATTTATTTGTTCTTTTTTGTTTATGTTTCTTGAAATTTTTGATTTTTCATTTTTGAGGAAATTTAGTTTCTTGGGAAAAATATATTGCGTGCTTATTTTACATTTGACAAATCAATTGTAACTGATAGCATATACATACATTTGAATTAGAGTGTGCATTCACTCGAAAGGGGAAGTGCCGCAAATAGTGAGTTGCAACTCGATGACGATCTTTGAATGTAAGGTCTACCATTACTTATTATCATTTTACTGATTTTCTTTTAGCTTTGGTAACACAAATAAGTGGGGTGGTCACCTATAACGTTGGACGTGATCAAATCCTCACCTCACTGTGCTCTGTTGCTGTGCTGGCCGTGGTTAAACAATTAACAGGCATCATTAACGCTCGGCGCACATTCTATGCACAGCACTTTCTGCTGGTACGTCTGGTCCTAAAGCAATCATTATTTCCTCATATTTAACTCAAACAATTTTGTGTGTCAAGTCAATTTGCCGATGTCATAAATCACCAATGTCAGTGTTAATAGAAACCTGATTCCAAGTCTCACTCGGGCGCCATTTCTGCATGTTCGTTGCTCGAATCTTTGTGCTGATGTCGCTTGTCATCTATTGTCTATCCTACAAAATGGCGCGTTGTGTCCGACTTAAATATATATTTTTTGAAGGTTCCAGAAACCAAACTTAGCGATTCATATTCGGCAAATATTGTCACTTCGCTAACAATCCTGTAGTCGTATTTAAATATTTCGGAGTGGAAAAAGAGCGCCAATGCCCTTCTTACACACTATGTCTACCCTCCAGTCCCTTCTTGAGAATGGCCTCACATTGAAGGCCTTGTTAAATAAAGTTCAGCGAGAGCGGGAAGTCGGTCTCGTAGCTATAGATTCTGGAAACCGATATATCAGATTCATATTTGGCATAGAAGTGTCACTTCGCCAACACTCTGCAAGCCCGGAGGGAATATTCTTTTAGGCTATTGAAACCACTATGTATGACATCGCATACCAATAGCCTCTTTCAGACATACAGCATGCCCTTTTTTGACATTTTCCTTCTTTTCGATACTCCATAATCAGAAATCAGGTACTACTCCTATCCGCATTATGTGAGGTAGCAGAGAGATGTCTTGACAGACACCTACCGCGAGCTTGCTTCTTCATCTTCTTGTAGGACAAGAAGACTCCCTCGAAGGTTTGGGGAGTTTTAATCGATGTTATTTGTCCCTAACGGTACGTTTCGTAAAATATCACCATTAAGGTAATAGCCTAACAATCGATGACCTTGAATATGACCACTTTGAACCCTCTTCTTCGCGAGGAACTGGAGCTGCCCCTGCTAAATAAAACAGTGTTCGCAGTAGGCGGTTGGCAATTAGTTTGAAGAAGCTGTAATTGCTCTGGCAAGCCCTTGAAAGGGTTGCGCTACACAACTCCTTAACCCCAGAGTGTCTCCTATCTCAAATTTTTTTCCTTGAGACAACTTTTAGAGGAAGATAAGTTAGGCTCTTTTATATAAGATAATTTGAGTCGAAAACCTTGACGTGTTTAATATTTGTCGTGATCTACTCAAATATTTTCAATAAGCTGCACAATTTTGCATACTTAATAGATGCAGACACCGTTAAATTTTTTTATGCAAACAAATTTTACAAAAGTAAAATCTCATGCACTATTTTAGAACAATAAAATGTTTCAGCGGAGGCGAGGTGTAAATAAAAACAAACTAAAAATCACCAACAAAAACCCAAGAGCCACCCCAATTATTGTGTTGTGAAGTATGAAATTAACACATATGATTTTGCAATTTACGTGTTGTTATAAAACAATTTTTCATTTCCTCTTACAGACATGGACATAAAAATTTCGCATAATAGAAAAAAAAATATTTACATAGTAATATAGCATAATAAACGAATTCTTTGTAGCTTAGCTGCAAAATGTCATACGCTTTATGAATGCAGTAGAACGCCATCTGCTGAAATACATAGGGCGCCATCTAACGGAAATTATTCAGGGCATTGCATACACTAAGGACATCCGCGCGTTTTTGTGGTTTTAACAGTTGTAGCACAGCGAGCACCTTTACGAATCAGTACTTGCGCCCTCTATTGAAAATAAATCATTTTGTGCACACAGCTTTGCTCTTGTGGTGATAAAGAGATCGTAAAATGCAACTCAATAAAACAGTAAGGTTCTTCACATACAAGCAAAAGGCCGACGTCTCAACGTACTGAAACTTGGAAATCTACAAACAGAAAACATTCGACATTACAATAATAAAACGAACAGATAAACACAATTCTGACACAATATTCGAGCTTTAAAACTTGTTTACAAGAAACAAGTAATCACACAGGTACACAGACAAAACACACAACAAATAAACACAAAACAATTAACGCACCAAAACAACAAATAAACACAAAAACACAACCCAAAATAAGGTCAAACGACTAAAATGACGGACTTATTCCTGTCTCAGTCAGCCACACAAATAGATCAGTAAAAATCACCCTCGGTTCTGAATGAGCACACAGGCACATACACATAACTAAATATACAAAAGACTCAATTGTGACAATACCTGCTCATGTACCAAGAACTATAAATACAGGACAAACGACAACAGATCAGAACGAAAATCGACACTGATCATGGCACAACGCTGAAACCGGTTTGTCTCGTAAACCAAATTTGACAAGGATGACGAAAATCGTTTCCAATATACATAATTTATCCACCCTGTCGGAAAATCAACGAACAAAATAAGTCATCTATCAGACGACCCTCGTCGTCTTTTTTGCAACTAGATTGACAAAAGTATGCCTCTAATATATTCATATTTTGATATTGTGCCGAGATAATGTGGTGCGGCGACATACGAATATGCAACTAATGTGGGCGTGGACCAACGCCGTCGCCACCATAAACTGCACCGATGACGACCTACCAAAACGAGTGGCAACAAATTAATGCTTGCAGCAAATTACATGGCCATTGTAGTTCGTTGCCACTGTTGTACACACGTCTCAAACGCCTGCTGTCGCTGCTCGAATGTTTGTGCTGATGTCGCTTGTCATCTATTGTCTGTCCTACAAGATGGCGCGCGCAGTGTTCGCATTCAGAGTACAACCCATTGTCATAGTAAAATACGAACTTAAATATATTTTTGAGCGTGTTGGCATATGCAAAATCACGTTTAAAAATGCAGGGATGACAGAAGTTTGTACAGTGAGACGCGATAGTTGGAAGACAAATGACACTAACATGGTGTGTGGATGGGCAAGATTGGAGAATGTTGAAAATATTTGGCAACAAAATACATAAAACTTAAAAGGAACGAAATATGGTAAAACACATGACTCACTTTTATATCACCACATCACTTGAAAAGAAAGCTCATCGCATGATACTTCGTCGTACGACTGTTTACTATTGAGGAGATTGGGAGGATATTGAAATGATTGACATTAAAATAATATAAAAACTTAAAAGAGAACGAAATATGGTAAAATACCACTGCATCCACCCTTTATATCACCACATCACTTGAAAGAAGCTCTCGCATGATAATACTTCGTTAGCACGACTGTCTACTATCGAAGCTCTAACACAGAAACGACCAGGGAAAAAAGAAAATGAAAAAGTTTGATGAAGAGGACAAGAAGGAGTTGAATGTTCTGATAATGTTCTGATCTCATCAAAAACTGTACAACGAAAGGACGTTTCACTTGATCTTCACCATTGTCAGACTGTCCGCATTTAATTTCTAAGGACTTTTCGATGGATACAGACCACCAAGAGAAATATATATGGGCAGCCACTATCTGTAGTAGGCAAAATGTCGTCTTATACCATAGAATACAAGCTAGGTGCTCAATCGATCACACAAAAATCGCACAGGTCGAGCTCTTGTCCCACCAGTAGGTGTGCAATGTATCCATAGTGACAACGTCCCTATGACTAATAGAGACTAGATCAATGATCACAGCTGGCACTTCAGCACCCTTGAATTACACAAGCAGTTGGCATAAAACACAACATTTGCATAAGCACATCAGAGCCAATTATAGAGATTTTGCATGAATACACAAGCACTGCACAAAGTACATTTTATTAAATTCTCCATTTGTAGCAGTCATCGCCTCAATTAATTATATTGATCAACACAATTAACCGCAGATTAAAAATGCATTAGAGGCAAGCGCTATAGACTTATTTATGTACATCTGTATGCACATGAATTACACTTTTTGCTCTGGCAGCGATTAGGACGTCCTATTGAGTCAGCAAAAAAGTATGGAAAAATAAGTAAATTTTAGTCAGAGACAAAATGCTCTGCATATAATGCATACCTACGTAATCATGCTATTATAGTTCAGAAATTCTAAGCGCTGATTACAGCGCACGTTTCTACGGATAACCTTTGCGCAGCTGCTGCTCTAAATATGACATCAAGTTCACTTATCGGCGTCAGATAGTCGGAGCTAACAACACACAGATTGTGCACCATTTAAATGTATATCCTATACTTCTGTAAGTCGCTCATCGTACCTGGCGCTGATGTATGACTCAGACACCTCGACGGTGTCGGGAGAAGATGCAGATGAGTAATTACGATTTTATTTAACGATGCATTTGCTAACTAGCGTGTTTTGAAATCGTGACATTTTGGAACGCCTGACATTTCTTGTTACTTGAGGAGGCGGTGACATCTGCTTTACTCGGTGATATTTTCAGTTAATGATAACTTTGGTAACTAAACGAGTTTTTGAGACCGGTCACATTGTTGCAAAACGGTGACATTACTGGTACTGGTGACCTTTGGCAGCTGCTGATATTGTTTGACTGCTTAAAGTACGGTACGTGCTTCAGTTTCTTGAGTTTAGTTTAAGTACGGAATCAGAGCTCCAAATACATAAAAAACGAACTAAAAGTTAGACCCAGACAGTTCCAAAATTTGAAAACAATTCCAACTGATGCCGCATCATAATATAAGTTTTGCAGTTTTGAATATCGTCAGATGTATACCTATATATTATTTTTATTCGCTGTTTTATGTACAGTGTCCCTTTTCGCTCTTATGGATCCAATCTATAGGTTTGGTGTAAGATGGGGATTACGTACTATTAGCGAGCTTGAGCATTATTAGTCGTAGTGCTTTTATTTAGCTATGATTTTAGTGAAATAAATTTGTTAAAATGACGATGTGAGCACACAAAGAAATCTATTTAGTACTAGGGCACTATGCGGATAGTTGATTAGAACTAACACTGCTTACCGCGCGAGTGCTACTTTGCCAGATGGCGCGCAGCGCGTGTATAGAAAAGCTGATTTTGTGATATTTGATAGAGAATTTTTATATTTTTTGCCGCGTAGATAGGCACGGGTCCGCTCGATTATTTTAATTTATATCATAACAAAATACGTAATGCTGACTCCGAAAATTTATGATTTTTATTTAACAATGTCTTTTGATAACTGGTGACTTTCGGAGTATGTGATATTTTTGGTAACGTGACTATTTTTTGTAATCAGTGACATTTCTGGAAAACAGTTTCTTTTCTAGAATAGTTGATATTGACTATTATGGCGCTTGTTCACGTGTCGGTACAGCTTCCTTTTC
Organism: Eurosta solidaginis; assembly: GCA_029619165.1. NCBI lineage: Eukaryota > Metazoa > Arthropoda > Insecta > Diptera > Tephritidae > Eurosta > Eurosta solidaginis. The sequence goes on from JARSSU010041700.1 coordinate 40,141, forward strand.
CCATCAATCAGAAGCATTGCCGCAACGAAACTGTAATTAAAATAGTATCACAAAAAGGTCTCGCACTGGTTCTAAATTGATGCCGAGATTATCGGCGATAGCGGCGTATTTATTTTGAAGACAATCCTGAAATAGCGTCTGCAACAGTCCGGACGAATATGCCGCAATCGATCAAAGGAAAAGACCCGCCCCAAATGTGGATTATGTAAAATTAGCGATAAAAAATTTTTCGGCATGACCACATACCAGCGTGATGCTTTGAGGGTTTCTGCAGTCATACTCGCTTTGTAGTTTTGTTTGATATTAATCTATTTTTAATTTTAGTTGTTTATTTTCAATATTGTTATGAATAATGTTTCTTACAGATATTCGAGCAAGTTTCAGAAACATTTAAATAGCGTTATCAAGTTCCACTAAAGGTTAACAAGAAAGACTTTTTTTCATTTTTACTATGCGCCCATAAGTGTTGTTTTGAATCATCAAGGCGTTTTACATGTTTTGCGATCTAATGACTAGCCATTATCGTTTTTTTTTAATTCTTTTGCTGTACTTAGTGCTTTGTTTTATGTTTCATTATTTATTGCATATTTTAATATGATAACTAATAATACAGTAGTGGTTTTTTTAGAGTAAACGTGTGTGATGTGGTGTGTGATATTCATCTGTCGCAATTTTAAAACATCGGCTAGGCTTTCTAAGAATTAAATGTAAATTTTTTCAAGGGGTATGTAGTTTTTTTATAAGCATTTGTTTTTGTGCTACGCGCTAATTGTGTACAGTATTTGGGTGATGATTCGTTTGATCGGATTAAAGTAAGATACCTTGAATACATAAATTCTGCAGTTTTGTCATTGCTTTTAGTTAAAATTATATTACCATGTGTTTTTTTGCAATTCACATAAATCTGCTACAACCAATAAATGAGTTTAGTGTTTTTTTATTATTAACGATAGACGTATAGACGAAAGTTTGACAGATTGCAGAAACACTTTGCTTACTATGCATGCCCAAGTAAATTCTCATCAACACACCAAAAAATAAGTAGATAATTTTCGCCATATAAATTTTTTTGTTTAAATTAAGGAACAGTTTTTAAACATTTTTTTTTTGCTATACGTCTACTGATTTGTAAGATCGTGGGTTAGATCGAGCTCAAGGTGTAACATAATTATTTTATCATATTATTATGATAAATTTTTTCCTTAAATGAAAAAGGATTTTGATATTAGAATAGAAGAAAGAAAAATTTAGACAACAACGCCAAAGCTCGTTGTATAGATCTATTTCGAGAACTTCTACTTCCTTCATCGCAAACGTTTAGCCCGCGAGCTATAACCTTTCAGCTGTTGCAATGTGTGGGAATCTTTTGGGCGCGCTCCAAAGCTTATACATACGAGTTCAATTTCTAATGTTGTAGCGATGGCACGCATATGCTGAGTGGATAAAGACATATGCCCTTTTAACTATAAGAAGTATATGTTGGATGATTACGAGTTCACTGCTCAGCTCACTAGAAGCTTAGCTGAGAACGAAGTGAATTTGAGAAACTGTCCTAGTACCCACGTCGTTTGTAAATTTTGTAATTTTTCTCTTAATATCAGATACAAAAGCGTTGTATACCAGCCATATTAGCATGTCATGCCAATTAAATACAGATAAAAACATGTTCCTTCTTTGAAAGTTTATTAAGCGTAGCATTATACGCAAAAGATGTTACACTTCAAAAAAGCTTTAAATGTGGATTTTTCGCTTAAGCAAATATTTTAGTGCTAATTGCACCTTATTCGGGAATTTCAGACTATTTTACTAGAAGTAAAACATTAAGATAGCTTGAAATAAACCAGCATTAAATAATACGCTTCCCTATTTAGTCTACATACTTGAATCCCTGAAAGAAGGCGAAAAATAGCACCAACGCGTACTTGGTATTATCAAAATTTTGTTTTTTGCCTGCAACCTAAACCGCAGTAATCTCTCAAATACACATCAAAAAATCTTTTATTTAGAAAATTTATGCTACTTTTCATCTACAATATCGCTTATGTAAACCGTTATCAACTAATAATTCCTTTCCAGATTTGTTTGTTAAAAATATTTTAAAAATTAATAAGCGCTTTATCTTAAAGTGTGAAATTTTTCCTATAAATTTATTTTTATTTTTTAGCTGGACGTAATAAAACATCTGTATTATGTAAAGTAAAAAACAATAGGCACGATAATGCACACACCAGGAATTTAAGATATGCAGAGTAGATATCACATTGGTGACGTGATAAAAAAAACGGAACGCTCTGGCAGGAATTAGTTTATGCGATCTAAGAAACTAAAAACTGTTTGAAAATTGTCTATGAGGCTTTCGATGACAACTCAGCTCCTATAAAATTGACGTGGCCGATTTGTTTAAAGTTTTCCACAGCTTTTTGTAACACTTCGAAAAAGTTGCTACGATTTTTTTGTAAATTTTCATTTTTTCACGGAAATGAATTGTTTTTTAAATTTTAATTTCGGAAAAGTAAATTTTTTGTTAATTTTTGGTCCGACTTTGGAGCTCGTTGAAGTTGGCCCCTACTTGGGCGACTAATTACAAAAACCATATCTCCTTCGTTTGTCCACCGTTTGTCCATGTTTGTCCAGGAAATATTTTCGTTTGTCCACCTTTTGTTAATAGTTTATTTCAAAAAAAAAAAAAAACTCGTGTGTGAAGTGGCACCTCCATTTGCGAGTATTTACAAAAAACCAATGTCATTCGTTAGGGGTTGTCCATCGTCTTGTTCCACGTTTTTCCAGAAAAATTTTCGTTGTCCACCTTTTGTTAAAAATTTATAACAAAAATAACAAAAATGTTTCTTCTAATTGAAACCCTTATTTCTAAAATTTGGATTTTGCTTTGCCGCGGGGTTGACCCATGGCATCCGTGTGGTAGGCGGAGCACTCTACATCACGGTGCCGCTTTTTTTTTGCCACACACCCTTCATATTACTTCTATTGCCTATAACATTTCCTTGTTCCTTTTCTTTCGTATTTCTCTTTTTATTTCATTCCTACTACAATGCGAATACATGACCCTGCGACACCTTACTTATTATACCCCTCTACTCCCAATCTTCTTTATCCCTCTCTAACCCTTTCTCTCCTCCCGCCGGTTATTCTTGCTCTCGATCCCGCCTTCTGTCATCTCTCTGACTCTCCCTTTGTCTCTCTTTTCCCTTTCTCTTCTGACCCTTCTTCCATTTCCTTATATGTGACCCGGCCTATGAAAAGGTGGTCTTTATGACTCAAAAAAAAAATGAACAACTACTAAGAAACTGAGAATGCATTGTTTATCTTGTAACAGCTGTTTTCTTTCTGCAATTTTCTTTTTTGATCATAAGACCTTCCATAGGCGGTCACATATTCTTACCGCTAATCCACAAAAAAAGTTCATTTCGCAATCGTTCAATGAAAAACAAACAAAATATAAAAAAAATAAACCAAAGCAAAACAAAACAAAAAAAATGCTTAAAAACTAAATAACTATTTGCAAATTTTAGCAAATATTTGGAATGCCTGCTTTGTGCGCTTTGGTTTTACACAATTACTTATACGACATGGTGCGCTAATTTTGCATACCACGACGGCATTTCTCCACTGACGGCCACCAGAGAGAAAAAAAAAACAAAAAAAAAAAACCACAAACATAAGAACAAGAAGTGAAGCGCATCTCTCAAGTGCATATTTTCGTCAAATAAGAAATTCGCAGTTTTGCATGTGTGCGAGACTTACCTCGTGTGTGTCATTATAAGGATGATTTTGTAAGGAATCTTTAAAACAGAAAAATCACATGTGCGGAAAAAAAAAATAAAAAATAAAAACTACAACTGAGAAAAGTCCAATCTCACAATACCTGTCCCAATATTTTAAATAATCTTCAAGTCGAAAACAAAAGACATTCCCAAATGGTACCGAGTGTGTCCGAAGTAGTGCGGGATGGACATTCAAAATAGGCCGCACTGGTCCGCGTTTAAGCCTAAAATAGTCCCACAAACTATCACAAAATTATTCCAAGAAAGGTCTCTAAATGCTCAAAAACCAATGAAATCATTTAGAATAGTCTTTAAATTATTACGAATATGCCCGAATCCTCCCCTAGCAGTTCTGAAATTCACACAAATAGTTACGAAATGGAAGCCACAATATCCCTGAGAACGATCCTAACTTACGATCAGAACGACCCGGGGAAAAAAACAAAACAACTGATTCGAACATTGGCCTTACGACAATTCGAATTTCACTTATACGATTATCCTGAATTCTAAAATGGTTCTAAAACGTTTTGAATCGATCGCGAATGAGCGCGAAAAAGTAATAACATGGTTTCGAAATGAGCTCAAGATCGTAACATATAATTTTGCAAATTAATAAGACAATAACATCAATTTAAAATAGTAACACATAAATCCAAACGTACTACAAATACGATTTTTGAATATTCGATCCATGGCGCACTCGCGGCGATTTTTTTTTCTTATTATTCATGTCATCTGGGTTCTGAACTATATTATCCAATTTCAGCTTGTAGCTTATCGGGGAAAAAAAAAAAAAAGTTACTTAAATTTTAATTACAAGATTGCGTTCACAACGGCGTGCAGCCGGCATGTCAAGTCAAAGCTAAATAAAACCGTTTAAAAATGGTCCGTGGTGTTGTATTTGCTTATGTTTATTATTTTTTTCATCATTTTTTTTAGCATGTGAATGTTTTGTGCCTTGTATCAACATGAAATGTTATATGGAGTCCGTATACATTAGAACATTGCGGCAATATCAGCGTAAACAGAAATATTTAAGAATTTCTACAATTTGCGATATGTACAAGCCTATACATACATACATATATATATCGTTTTAAATACTTTACACATGTGTATCGACAAAATGACAATGGCGCTAGTGAGTAATTTTTAAAAAGGGTGCAATAGAATGTTATTCACTGAATGGTTTTATCCAGAACGTACAAAATTTAAAAGTTTGTCAACATGGAAATATCAAAAGTCATTATGTTAAAGAGTTTTCGCAGGCGGGTGGCCGGAATGTTGTTTACAAAGAACGGTCAATCGCCGGCTTCTCTCCAATTTGCGTCGGCTCCTCTTGATTTTCCCTACAATTGGCCGGACGGGACCTGCTGTTGTTATGCCGACTCCGACGGCATCTGCAAGTAGATTACGTTTTACTGAGAGCTTTTCATGACAGAACTACACTCGGAAGCTCTTGCAAACACTGCTGAGGGGCGACACCGCTTAGAAAAAAAAAAAAACCTTCTTTTTAAAATTTTGATGTTGCTTTGCCCGGGGTGTGAATCCAAGGCATACGGCGTGGTAGGCGGGAGCACGCTACCATCAAACCAGTGTGGCCGGCCAATCCTTTAAACGAGGGGTTTTATATGAACCAGGCCTATACATAATTTGCAGCCAGGTATATACTTCGCCTGTATTTTAAACGCAGCATCCGTATACCGATCGCCTCGGGAATTACGGTGGCATAAGTAAAAAGAACCTTTTATTTTGCCTTCTTTTCCTTTTTTTTATGTTATATCTTTTTATTGTTTTATTCCAATCATTCCTTGCATCGTCTTTTTTTTATTTTTTCACTTTCTTCTTTTATATCTTTTGTTTTTGTTTTTTTGGTTTTATATATGATTTTTGTTTATTCTGCCGTACTTTTTAATTACTTGCCCTTTTCTTTTCCGTTTGTTTTTTCCTACGCGATTTTCTTGTTTATTTCCTATTTTTTTTATTTTTTCTTCCTCGTCTCTTTTATATTCTCCTCCTTTTCATTGTTTCTTTTCTTTT
>JARSSU010041701.1:0-44932 GCA_029619165.1 Eurosta solidaginis
AGAAAATCACTGCTCAGTTAATAATCTATTTACGCTGGAATGACTTGGTACAATCTAAGCTAAGACAAATTGGAGTTTCGATGTTGTTTAGGTAGATCGAATCAGTTCTACACAGGGAACCAATGTGCCAAATTTGAAGAGAATAACTCGGTTTGCTATTGAAATATTGAAGAATTATTTGAAATATTTGACACATAAAAAGGGGCGCATTACTCGTGTTGAGAACAACTAATTTTTTTATTCGGTCATCAATTAAGAACTTTATTTCAAAAATATTTAAGTTGCCCGGGTAATACCAGAGTAAAATGATCAATCCTAGTCAAAAAAGCAGCACGGTTCCTGTGTATGTGATTTAATTTTTCTCAAAATATATTACATTAACAATTAGGGGTGTCTAAGTTCGGGTGTAAACGAACATTGTATACTCAGCGTAAGCTTTAATTTTACAGTTCATTTCAGATAAATTACTTTTCCAAATAACACGTTGCACCGCCCATTAAAAAAGATGTCTCCCAATTTCCACTTACAACAAGATTTGGTAATGGGAATATCATTGATTCACACATCTTTTATATAAAAGTGGCCGTGGTCTTTAACGGATCCTGTCCATTTTTGCTATAAATATTTCCTGCTCAGGAAAATATGTGTACCCAATCTTATTACGATCCGGTAGTTCTTCTTCGAGTTATGGCTCCCAAAACACATAAAATAGTCATAAAAGGGGCGGTGCCAAGCCCATTTTCAAAAATTTGAATGTTTTCCTATTTCTTGTTATAATTCCACTTTTTTGCATAGATATAGGTTACTTTATTCGTCCACGACCTCCTCAAAACTTTTATATATAAAAGTGCGCGTGGTCCTTATCTGCTTTCGTTAGTTTTTTTCGAAGCATTCCTTATAGCCAGATCTAGCCCTTTTGTTTTGCGTTTAGCTCCAAAAATTCCGGTTTAGCTCCTAGCTGTTTTTTTGGCCCTTTTTAAAATGTTTGCTCCTTTTTGGCTCCAAAACTATTTCGGCAATACGTATTGTGAAACTTGTAATGTGTTTTATGTGTGTCGAAGATTTATTTTATTTGTTTCGTTATGTATGGTGTTGCAACTCGGTCCTCAAATGATAACAAAAACTTTAACCGATAAACTGTGTCATGAGGTTGTATAATTGCTTTCCAGCTTGTGCTCAGCAGAGTATCACCTTCTAAGGGTTTCAACCCTTTAATTTCAGATTATAATAAATTTTTGTCTCTCGTACCTTATATATACGTTTGAAGAATATATACGAATTAAAAAAGAAGATAAATGTATAGACGAATTTATTGAAAGGCAACGCTGGCCGCAAAATATAGAAACGCTTAGCAAAATAGATTTCTTTTCAATTGAAAACATATTGATAATTGTGAAACTCAATTTTTTTTAATATTTCAGAAATGCAAAAAACAAGTATAGCACTGATGAATTAACTAGGATAGAAATACAGTGGAAGAATATCTATATCCAAAATTTGAAAAATGTGACTTCAACTTTAAGTTTTTGGTTTGAGGTTAAGGAGTTTAAGAACGCGGCAAATGAAACCCCTTTCCAAGAGCTTGTTGATTTTACGCTTACATTTTTTTTGCTGCCAATAAGTAGCGCTGAACGGGAAAGAACGTTTTCAAACACGAGTTTAATTAAAACAAACACAGAAAAAAAATGAATTTAGTTATGTTGAATTCGCTTCTGACAATAAGAAGTGGTCTTAAACGGCTGAATAAATGCTGTCATGACTTTGAAATAAACAACGACCTCTTAAAATTAATTAACAAAAAAAATATTTATGAATGTAGCAATAATACTAATTCAGACGAGTTGTATGGCATCAAAGCAGGCTTTTCATATATAAATAAAACGTATTTTTGTATGATTTTAATAATCGGGGATTGCCCATATTGCTTTTTCAAATGTATGAAAACATTTATTTGGAACAATTTAATTTTATAATTTATTTATAATTTGGGAAAAATTTAAACAACGTGACATCAGGACGGACAAGGCGACAGCTGTTTCGAATATACCTTGTAAATCTCTTCTCCCGGGAGTGGGAGTCGAACTCGCACTCCTACGATAGTTGAAATGGTTGTAAACGCATTCAGCTACGTCATGCTGTTGTAAAGTTCTTCCCAATTGCCTTCTTTTTGCATATTTTAATCTTTTACACATTGCATACTTCGTATGCAATTATGTGTTAAAGCTATGCTTGGTACGGCGGTTTTCAACGAAACTTTGGTTTTTGTTGCTGTTTTAGTTCTATTTATAGAACTACAACGAATTAACCACATTTTGTCTGTTTGTATGATTTTAATAAATAAATTAAATAAATTTTTCCCAAATTATTAATAAATTATAAATTATTGCTCCAAATAAATGTTTTCATACATTTGAAAAAGCAATATGGGCAATCCCCGATTATTAAAATCATACAAACAGACAAAATTGGTTAATTCGTTGTAGTTTCTATAAATAGAACTAAAACAGCAACAAAAACCAAAGTTTCGTTGAAAACCGCCGTACCAAGCATAGCTTTAACACATAATTTCATACGAAGTATGCAATGTGTAAAAGATTAAATATGCAAAAAAAAAGAAGGCAATTGGGAAGAACTTTACAACAGGCATGACGTAGCTGAATGCGTTTACAACCATTTCAACTATCGTAGGAGTGCGAGTTCGACTCCCACTCCCGGGAGAAAAGGCTTTGAAGAGATTTACAAGGTATATTCGAAACAGCTGTCGCCTTGTCCGTCCTGATGTCACGTTGTTTAAATTTTCCCAAATTATTAAATAAATTATAAAATTAAAAAACGTATTTTTGTTGTTAAAAAATATAAATGAAATATAACAAGTAAGTACGGGATTGTCGTCGGCTGTGCCGAAGACTTCATACCTTTCATGAATGGGGCGAACATTAATCTTATCCCATTCGTATCTCCAAATAATGCGCTGTATAAGATAAGAAATATGTAGTGAACAGATGTACATACCTAAACGATTTTAAGATAAATATAAAAAATGTCAAAAACCCCCTTATCTGAACGAGCGGTTGTATGGGATATATATTATATATAGCTCCGATCGAAATCGTTTTCACAGGAAATCTTCTATGATATATTAAAATATATATCTCCGAGTTTCACGTTTATACTTTATAAATTGCGGCAGGAGAACCAAAATCGTCTTACCTGAACGATCGGTTGTATGGGAGATATACATATGTGGTGCGATATAGTGGTACGATCCTACCGGATGCGACAAATATCTAATATAATACAAAAATACATCCTTGTGCCAAATTTCATTGAGATATATCAAAATTTGAGGGACTAGTTTGCGTTCAAACAGACAGACGACGGACGGACGGACAGACGACATGGCTATATCAACTCAGTTCGTCGCCCTGATCAATTCGGTATACTTAATGGTGAGTCTATTTTCTATATTTCTGAACGTTACAAACAGCGGACCAAAGTTAATATACCATTTCATGTCATGAAAAGGTATAAAAAAAGTATTAGTTATGTACCTCTATTGTACCTTATTATTTTTTTTTGTGGGTTTACGGTACTTTTTTATAACTTTGTTTAAGGTTGATTTGAAATAATGTGAAAACTTACATTGAACAAGTAAGGAAGGTTAAGTTCGGGTGTAACCGAACATTATATACTCAGTTGAGAGCTATGGTGACAACATAAGGGAAAATACCATGTAGGAAAATGAACCGAGGGAAACCCTGGAATGTGTTTGTATGACATGTGTATCAAATGAAAGGCATTAAAGAGTATTTTATGAGGGAGTGGGCCATAGTTCTATAGGTGGTCGCCATTTAGGGATATCGCCAAGGTGGATCACGGTTGACTCTAGAATTTGTTTTGTACAATATGGGTATCAAAAAAAAAGGTGCTAATGAGTATTTTAAAAGGGAGTCATCCTTAGTTCCATAGGTGGACGCCGTTTCGAGATATCGCCATAAAGATGGACCAGGGGTGACCCTAGAATTCGTTTGTACAATATGGGTATCAAAAAAAAAGGTGTAATGAGTATTTTAAAAGGGAGTGATCCTTAGTTCCATAGGTGGACGCCTTTTCGAGATATCGCCATAAAGGTGGACCAGGGTGACTCTAGAATATGCTTGTATAATATGGGTATCAAATGAAAGGTGTTAATGAGTATTTTAAAAGGGAGTGGGGCCTTAGTTCTATAGGTGGACGCCTTTTCGAGATATCGCCATAAAGGTGGACCATGGGGTGACTCTAGAATGTGTTTGTACGATATTGGTATCAAATTAAGGTATTAATGAGAGTTTTAAAAGGGGTGGTGGTAGTTGTATATGTGAAGGCGTTTGCCAGATATCGACCAAAATGTGGACCAGGGTGACCCAGAACATCAACTGTTGGATACCGCTAATTTATTTATATATGTAATACCTGCAAAGATTTCAAGGGTTTTTTATTTCGCCCTGCAGAACTTTTCATTTTCTTCTACTTAATATGGTAGGTGTCACAACCATTTTACAAAGTTTTTTCCAAAGTTATATTTCGCGTCAATAAACCAAGCCAATTACCATGTTTCATTCCTTTTTTAGTATTGGTATAGAATTATCGCATTTTTTTAATTTTCGGAATTTTCGATATCGAAAAAGTGGGCGTGGTCATAGTCGGATCTAGTTCATTTTTTACACCAAGATAAAGTGCGTTCAGATAAGTACGTGAACTAAGTTCAGTAAAGATATGTCGATTTTTGCTGTAGTTATCGTGTTAACGGCCATGCGGAAGGACAGACGGACGACCGTGTATAAAAAACTGGGCGTGGCTTCAACCGATTTCGCCCACTTTCACAGAAAGCAGTTAACGTCATAAAATCTATGCCCCTACCAAATTTCAAAAGGATTGGTAAATTTTTGTTCGACTTATGGCATTAAAAGTATCCTAGACAAATTAAATGAAAAAGGGCGGAGCCACGCCCATTTTGAAATTTCTTTTATTTTTGTATTTTGTTGCACCATATCATTACTGGAGTTGAATGTTGACATAATTTACTTATATACTGCAAAGATATTAAATTTTTTGTTAAAATTTTACTTAAAAAAATTTTTTTTAAAGTGGGCGTGGTCCTTCTCCGATTTTGCTAATTTTATTAAGCGTACATATAGTAATAGGAGTAACGTTTCTGCCAAATTTCACCATGATATCTTCAACGACTGCCAAATTACAGCTTGCAAAAATTTAAATTACCTTCTTTTAAAAGTGGGCGGTGCCACCCCCATTGTCCAAAATTTTACTAATTTTCATTCTGCGTCATAAGTTCAAATCTCCTACCAAATTTCATCGCTTTATCTGTCTTTGGTAATGAATTATTGCACTTTTTCGGTTTTTCGAAATTTTCGATATCGAAAAAGTGGGCGTGGTTATAGTCCGATATCGTTCATTTTAAATAAGGATCTGAGATGAGTGCTCACGAATCTATGTACCAAATTTCATCAAGACACCTCAACATTTACTCAAGTTATCGTGTTAACGGACGGACGGACGAACGGACATGGGTAAATCAAATTTTTTTCGATCCTGATGATTTTGGTATATGGAAGTCTATATCTATCTCGATTCCTTTATACCTGTACAACCAACCGTTATGTAATCAAACTTAATATACTCTGTGAGCTCTGCTCAACTGAGTATAAAAATATGCACATACTTTTAGCTCTTTTTGCACGGGTTTTGGATTTTCTTGAAGAATTTAGCTCTTCTAGCCCTTTTTTTCTAGCTTCTAGCCCAAACAAATTTTTTTGCTGGCAACACTGCTCATAGCAAAGGTAAGTTCTCTGCTGAATTTTGTTGTGATAGGTTTAACGATTTTTGATTTATGTTTAATAATATTTGTAAAATTGATTTTATCACAAGTGTACGGTGCCACGCCCATTTTCAAAAAGTTTTTAAAATTTTATCCAGAGTCTTAATATCAGTCCACACATAAAATTTTAACATTCTAGGTGTCTTGTTAGTAAAAAATTATGTTTTTTGTGTTTTTCAAAATTTTATATATATATAATCAAATAATTTAAAAAAGTTTTAAAGTTAAACGTTTTGAAAACAATACTTACATTAAGTAATTATAATACTAAATCTAGTAAATAATTAGGTAGGGGCGTGGATCAGACAATTAAACAAAGCGTTGGACGTGTCAAATTCATTGATAGTCACATATAAGACCAACTGAACCTTAATCAGATAATGATATGCCTCACATTTTTAGAAAATTCACACGTCCAATGCTTTTATTTAATTGTCTGATCAACGCTCTAGATTGCTGAGGAGTGTGATGACTAGTACCTTGGATCTACCTAATTATTTTCTAGCTTTTAGTATTATTAATACTCATGTAAGTATTGTTTCAATAAAACCGTTTAACTTAAATTTTTCTTCTAATTACATTATTTTCAAGTTTTTAGTTTTTATTTAATTGCCTATTATTTCTCATTCTAATTAGTTCATCTAATGACTCGTTATTGCAACGACTCTTTCCTTACAACTTGTTACAATCTAAGTCCTCAATACATAATTCTTCGAAAGACTTTACTCGACTCGGCGCTACGTATGCTTGTGCCTCCTCCAACTCTACAGTATTTTGATGTCACTTCTACCGGACTTTATGTAATATTTGTGCCAAATAGAATCTTAAATACAATTTTGTAATATCACGATCCTTGCGCCACCTAGCGGGAATTTTTTCACAAAGCGATTTCTATTCCCGTATGTATTATGTATTCCAAAAATGAGCCTAATCGGACCACAAATACGAATTTTTGAAATATTTCGATACATGCGCCACCTATCGGAGTCTTTTCTTATTATTGCATTGTCGTATATTCCAAGTTTCAAAATTCGTAAACAACGGCCAAGTCAAGCTAAATAAAACCGTTAAAAAGGGGGCATGGTTATCATACGATTCACTAATTTTCATGCCAATCTATTATAGGTCATAGTAAGTCCATACACCGAATTTGATGTAGATATATCAATATTTGCTCAAGTTATGCGTGTTAATGAAGGACAGGCGGACTGACGGACGACGGACATGGCTAAATATTTTTTTTTGCGATACAGAGATTTTAATGTATGGAAGTCTATTTCTATCTCGATTCCTTTGTACTTGTACAATCAATCGTTATGTTACCAAAGTTTATTTATTAAGTTTGTGTGCAAAGAACGCTGAATTAAAAACTTGGTTCAAAATATAATTTCAATGCCGTTAAGAAATTGTTTTGTATCAAAACTCCTGGTAGGTCTTCACAGCTTGTGAGCTTAACTGATTAAAATTTTTGCAATTTTCAATTTATAACAAGTAAGAACGGGCACAGCCGAAGACTTCATACCTTTCATGAATGGGGCTGAACAATAATCTTATCCCGTTCATAATCTCCGAATAATCGGATGTATAAGATAAGAAATATATAGTGAATAGATTTACATACCTTAACGATTTTTAAGATAAATATAAAATAAAAAACAGGTAGGTACTTTGTGTGAGGATGCAAAGTTTCAGGTTTTTTGTGGTCCGCGTGTGAAAACTATGACTACGAATCACGTATTTCAACAATATATGACGTAAACGTAACTATTAGATGAAATTTGATGAATTTTGAAGCTTGTAGCCGTAAAAAGGGGGCAAAAATTAGAGTTTATATGGGGTATATAATATATATACCACCGATCTCTATAATTTTTCAGACATCAATATATGCTATACGCGTAAGCATTTGGTGAAATTTGAAGCTTCTAGCTGTTAAAATGGGACCGAAATCGTAAAAAAATATATATATATTATATATATACTATATATACCATCATATATATTATATATATCACCGATCTCTATGATTTTTTGACACAACAATACATACTATATACGTAAGCAATCGGTGAAATTTAAAGCTTATAGCTGTTAAAATGGGGTAGAAATTTGCGAAAATATATATATATATATACTATATATATATACTATATATATATATACTATATATACCACCATATATATACTATATATACCACCGATCTTTATGATTTTTTTAGACAACAATATATGCTATATACGTAAGCATTCGTTGAAATTTGAAACCTGTAGCTCTTAAAATAGGGCAGTAATTACGAAAAGTTCCTTATCTGAACAATCGGTTGTGGGGGATATATAATATATATACGACCGATCTCATCAATTTTTTCAGGCAACAATATGTGCAATATACGAAAGTATATGGTGAAGTTTGAAGCTTCAATCCGTTAAATTGGGTAAGATATTACAAAAATCCTCTTTTTCTGAAAAATCGGTTGTATGGAGGATATATGCTATAGTGGTCCGATCCGGTCGGTTCCGACAAATGTCTAATCGGACACCCAAATACACCCGCTCACCAAATTTTATCAAGATATCTCAAAAATTGAAGGACTAGTTTGCATACAAACAGACGGACAGACGGACAGACGGACATGGCTAAATCAACTCAGCTCTTCAACCTGATTATTTCGGTATACTTAATGGTGGGTCTATCTATTTTCCTTTAAGGACTTACAATTTTTTGGTTTCGTGACGAAATTAATATACCATTTCATTTTCATGAAAGGTATAAAAAATGCACAGTGAAACTGAAATTTTCAACGAAGTGAAAATTTCCAAAAATATCTTTCCACTTCTACTACATCATATCGATTATTCTATTTTTAATCCTGTTCATTGAATACCTTTTCTCATCTCTTTTGTGTCCTGAAACTTTTCAACGTATTTACATATGCAAGCGGATAAGTATCAACCTTTTAAAATGTCAAGTTCAATATTGCTTGTTATTTACAGCTTGTCACGTGAAAGGGAATAAAAAAGGCATTAGCGACAATTTGATAGATTTTGGCTGCCTCGTCCTCTGAGAGATACTTTCTACATTTGTATTACATGAATACATACATACATACATTTGGCACACGCTGCTCACTAACAAGCAAACATGTGTTGGTAGCTGCTTTTCCACAAATTGTTTTACAAATATTAAATATATGCAAACTTTTGTCAATCATTCATTTCTATTTGCAGTTACATGGCCAGGTTCGTGTTGTGTTCAATGTAATCCTCTAGTAATTGTTTTTGTTATTGTCATGTCACTTTAAATATCATTAATACCATCTTATCTTTATGTCAAGATTTTTAACATGACATTATTTATAAAACAAAATAATGAACTATTGCTGCCTGTTTATTGCTTAAATGATTCTGCATATCTTAAGTCTTTAAGATAAGTCTTACAAGTTTAACATAGCTTTTGCAATATTTGCTCTGCTTAACTTACTTAAGCCGTACCACGAATAAGCCTTACATTCCGTATCCAATTTTAATAGTTTTTATAAGAAGTGAGTGGGAGTGGATATTTTGAGTGCAAGTAGCTTCAGAGCTGGCGAAAACTCTACCAAAAAATTGGGAGGATGTCGGAAGATTTTTAAAAACCGGTTCTTTTAGGACGAAGTTAGAGTACTTAGTAATATTAGCCTACAAAATAAGAATAAAAGCCAAGAGATATGACAGATTACCAGCTGAAACTGTTAAATACATTACCTCTAGGTTGTTGACTGGCCGGTCAATAAAGACCTCACATAGACTGAATTTGTCCATAGTGTTATCAGAATTTGTTTGACGACCAAACGGAAGAACCCCAACCAGGTGTCAGGACATACGTTATAGAATAACTCCGTCCTCTTGGAAATAGTAGCAGTTTTCTAGGACCAAGCTTAATTGCTGCCTCAAGATCTGGCAACTCTGCCGCCCCTAATAGCTGGATCCTTGACCTGGCAAGCGCAGGACATGACACAGAAAGTGTTCAACCGCTTCTTCCTGCAGCTCACAGTTCCTACACTTGCTGTTACTGACGAGGCCTAACTTATAAGCATGTGACGCCAGAAGGCTGGACACAGTATGCCCATCGTGAGCCTTAAGTATTCTCTCTTCAGAGATATGAGCCCTCTAATATCAAATGCTTTGCACATGATAATAGAAATGTTGCACTCCCGCGCTTTTCTTCACGCCTTTCCTACTTGATGGCTCATACGCAACTCCTGTCTGGTTTTGATTTCTCCCAAACGGATTGGGACGTCTATCGTAGACTCAGCGAGTGTTGCATCCTTATTTGCCAAATCATCGGCCTTTTCGTTACTTTCTATCCATTTATGACCGGGAACCCAGCAAAGATGTATAGTCCAGCCTGGGCAAAGTTTTTCCAATGCTTCTTTGCATTCCAGAACATTTCTTGATGAAGTACTGTGTGATTTTATTGCCTTAATCGCAGCCTGACTATCAATATATAAATTGACGCGACTGCAGCTTAAACACGCTTCTCCAGATTACTGCTGCTTTCTTCACTGCTATAATTTCCGCTTGAAAAACGCTGCAGTAATCTGGCAGCCTGTAGGATTTACTTATTTCTGGGTCGACACAGTAAACAGCAGCCCAACCCCTTCTATTAATTTGGAACAATGCGTATTCACGTGTATAACATGTTCTGCCATTTCTGCAACCCCCGTACTAACCTTCCGGCTCAATTTTGGTCCTAATATCTCTTTCGAAGCTCAGGCAAGGGACCATATATTCCTTTTGCCTCATATTAGATGGCGCTATACTGCACACAAGCTGGCCCGAGGCCTTAAGCTTTGTTGACGTTGCTAACGCGTTAGGTCTGCAGGTGGGATGTGTAGAATGGCATGCAATGCTGCTGTCGGTGTAGTTTTTGAGGCTCCGGTTATGCTAATAATTGATACTCTGCATACCCTCTCAAGTTTTTTGGTATACATATGTACATACTTTTTTGTGTGGCTGTCCACCAAACAAGAACCCCATAGTAAAGTATGGGTTTGACAATTGTCGTATATCCCAAATAAGAGAGTTTGGGTGATAGGCCCCACGTGCATCCCAGCATCTTCTTGCATGCATAGAGTGCCACGGAGGCTTTCTTCGCTCTCTCTTCCACATGGAGTTTCCACGACAACTTACTATCTATCCAAGGTTAGGCTTAATCCAATTAGGGACCTTATACTTCCTAGTAAATAATACTAGATCCGTTTTTTCCGCGTTGGCGGTTAACCCGACTCCAGATGCCCAGGCATGTATATCGCGAAGTGCCTGATTCATCAGAAAGTTGAGTGTCTGATTCATCAGAAAGTTGAGTGTTGTTAGGCATCTGCCGCGTAGCGTACTTGTTTGTCTTAAAAAAACTTCTGGTGATCCAGGTATTACATGTTGGTATCGCTGTCTATACGTCCCGTTAGCCTTAAGCACTTAACTGTCAGGCTACATTTTCAGAGAAGGTTTCAAGATCAACTTCTACCGGTTGGTGATTTTTTATTAGGTGTATCAATTCTGCTTTTCCAGCAGCCCGCCGAAGTATAATCACCTGAGAGATTTATTATATTTTGGACCGTAGTGACTGCGGTAATGTCATCTGCGTACTCGAGTAAGATTGTGTGTGATTGAGGGTTGACGATTTCATCGCAGCTGGTGTTTAGGCCCAATGCCTAACTTTCCTTGTTTGACGGCGCCCCTCCCTAACGTTTTAATGACACTTGTGTATTGTTTGTCAGCACCCATGCACGTATATGCATTTCATTTGTATATTATAACCAATAATTGGTCTTTGGGCCTCTCATGGCCCACAGGCTATCTGACGTTTGGTATATAAATATGTGATCTCAAAGATATCTACCTGTAAAGCGTTTTAGGTAGCATGGAATTTGGCATCATTGGTCTAAAACGACGCTGGCCGTTCATCCACCCCGTGTTGTTAAATGCCAGAATTTGGTGCAGTGCTACTTTTACGCCAGTAAGAACATGCACGATGCTTGCTTGACAGTGCCTGTAATGCGTGGTTTTAGGACCTCTCCAATTTCTGTTTAATAGCTTATTTCAGCTTGCCTTTGGTGCATATTCCTTTCTAGGCTTATCTTTGTAAGATTTTTGCCTACGTCTTCTTGAACCTTAGGGAAACGCAATGGAAAAAGTAGGTTTAATTATGTCTGGCAGGAGTTTTGCACAGAACAATGAATGGGAGCAAAAAAGCTTTGATTGCTAGTTCATGTTGTGAGCATAATTAAAAATTCTCTAGCTCAAAAAGTATTTCCATTCACCCCCGATGAGTTGAGTAGGTAAAGGGGAGGAAGACTAAATCGCTTTTGGTTCTGCTGATGGCTGCCAGTTTTACATGCTCTTCTATTTAGTACGAACAGGCTTATTTATCACCATGTGGCCTTCTTTGAGCTACTGTAGTATACGTCTTTAGGATATCAAGCTGTTTGGGCTATAGCAACTCTTCTATGTGGAGTATCCACTTATCGCTGTTGGAAAGTTCCACTCTGGTATTGAAGCATTTTTAAGCGTTTCTAAAATTATCTGATTTAGCTCTACGGATTAAGTACTTTAAAAACAAGTAAGGAAGTCTAAGTTCGAGTGAAACCGAACATTACATACCCAGCTGTACACTTGAAATGCTGTTGTTGTTTGTTTTGTGTGCTTCATAGTGTTACAAGGCTGCGAAACAATACATATACATATGGTTCTACTCTGAACTAATTTTTCTTCGAGTTATGGCTCCCGAGACATAGAAAATTGCTTAGTCATAAAAGGGACGGTGCCACGCCCATTTTTTAAAACTTGAAGTTTTTCCTTATTTTTATTGTTATAAATCCACATGGGAAATGAAAAACCATTGATATAAAGCTCTTTTTTGTAAAGATATAACTTAATTTATTCGTCCACGACCCTTTTAGAAATCTTTTATATAAAAGGGGGCGTGGTCCTTAACCGATTTCGTTAATTTTTCTTCAGAGCATTCCTTAAAATAAAGGCAACCTCTCTGCCGAATTTTGTTACGATAGGTTTAACGGTTTTTGATATATGATTAATAATATTTTTAAATTGATTTCATCACAAGTGGGCGGTGCCACGCCTATTTAAAAAATTTTTTTTTCAAATTTTTATCAAGAATCTCAATATCAGTCCACACGCCAAATTTCAACATTCTAGGTGTATTATTTACTAACTAATCAGTTTTTTTTTCAAAATGTTATATATATAAAAAGTGGGCGTGGTTATCATCCGATTTTGTTCAATGCCAATCTATTCTAAGCTCGTGTACCAAATTTGGTGAAGATATCTCAATATTTACTCAACATATCGTGTTAACGGACAGACGGACGTACGGACATGGCTCAATCAAATTTTTTTCGATACAGATGATTTTGATATATGGAAGTCTATATCTATATCGATTCCCTTATACCTGTACAACGAACCGTTATCCAATCAAAGTTATAATACCCTGTGTACAAGTACAGCTGGGTATACAAAAACATGCTCTTGAAAAATTTATATTTAGCCAGTGTAGCAGCATTTACCTTTGAAGGCTAATTGCTTTTACTTTGTACCCTCATAAACGCAGAATTTTAAAAACTATGCTCCCCAATTGTGAAACCAATTTCGCTAATTAACATTTAATCCCATCCTGATTTTTTTCATATTGTGTTCTTTGATTCGTCCAGTAAAAGTCAAGCATGTACTCATTTACTTTTGTATATACATACATATTTACATATCTCTATAAAGTCTATATATATAACTCTGTTTTCACATTTTTCAGAAAGTCTTCAAACATATTTGGGTAATTTTATTTCACATCGAAAATGTTAACTCAAATTTATAATTTTTCAATTAAAAGTTTGCAAATTCGCAGTGGAAAGCTACGACACGGCGTCTACGTAATCAGAAATGTGTAAATATTGTACGGGTATCCCCCTGATGTTTAAAAGACTTTGCGAATTAAGCAATTTTAAAAAAAGCGCAACGAATTTTCCTCTTTCTTTGGCCTTATCGGTTTTTTTTTACTTTTTTGTATTTATACTATATTTTTAGACGGTTTTATTTAGCTTGACTTGACAGGCCGGCCGCACGGCCGTTGTTAACGAATTTTGTAATTAAAATTTAAGTAAGATAAGCTACAAGCCTGAAACTTGGAACATAGTTCAGAACCCGATGACAATGCAATAATAAGAAAAAAAAACTCCGATAGGTGGCGCATGGATCGAAATATTTCAAAAAATCATATTGGTGGTCCCATTTGGTTCATATTTGGAACACATAATACATACAAGAATAGACAGGGACCTATGAAAAAAAAATATCGACGCTAGGTGGCGCAAGGATCGAGATATTCAAAAAAATCGCATTTGTGGTCCGATTTGGTCAATATTTGGAACACATAATACATACATGAATAGAAAGCGACCTATGATGCCCGATTTGGCTCATATTTGGAACAAATATTACATACAGTCCGGTAGAAGTGACATGAAAATATTTTGTAGTTCGAGGAGGGACAATTATACGTGGCGCAGAGTCGAGTAAAGTCTTTGGAAGTATTATGTATTGAGGATTTAGATTGTAAAAAAATTTCAGGAAAGAGTTTTTGTAATTTCTATCGATAGTCATATATAAGACCAACTGAACCTTAATGAGGTTATGCTACGCCTCACATTTTTAGAAATTTCACGCGTCCAACGCTTTTATTTAATTGTCTGATCAACGCCCAGATTGATGAGAAGTGTGATGACTAGTACCTAGGACCTACCTAATTATTTTCTAGCTTTTAGTATTATTATTACATCATGTAAGTATTGTTTTCAATAAAACCGTTTAACTTAAAATTTTTTTTTAATTATTTTATTAGTAAATTCTTTCAGATATAGATAGAGGAGGTAGTAAGACTTAACACCTCAAACATATTTGAGAAATCAGTAGCGATGCAAATGGCAATAGACTAAAATATGTATTTACAAAATTGCTTCGATTAGCTTTATATTTAGTGTACATACATACATAAGTATATGTATACATAAGAACTGCGTTAGAAAAAATTGTCCATGACTTAATACGAAAAACTTTCTAAAGCAGCAGTCCGATTTTAAAAGTAAATGTCATATTTACATGTCTATTCAGTTACAATTTTTATTATATTTTTACACTTTTTCATTTATTTTTATTTTGTAAATTTTTTAAATTTTTCGGGTACCCCTTCCATTAACGATTTTATTGTACTATTTCCTACTTTTTGAGTTGCTGAGTTGAGTTGCCATTTCTCCCGAAAATCTTCAACATTCCGGGCCACTTTCTGGGTCGCCTTGATTTCCTTTTTACCCAGTATCTTTCGATTGGTCCCAGTTCTGGGCAGTTCGGCGGATTTGCTTCTTACTAAATTTTTATCACTTAAATCACATTATTTTTTGAGTACCAGTCCAAAGACAATTTGCTGTAATGGCATGAGGCTAGGTCTGGCAAAACGAAGGCTGAAAGAAAGGTTTCAGCCTTTTCTCCAAACACTTTTAACATACATTTGCGTGTTTATGGTTCCCGTTGTGACAAAAGATCTGTTTCTTTCAGCCACAACTGCATATTGCCTGCCAGACCAGAAATTTTTGGAGAAATTTTGACTGTCTTTTTGTTTTGAACTTTTCGCCCACATTACCCCGCGAGTCTGCAGTGTAAAATTCTTGGCCTGGAAGCTGCGAAAAATCGGCTAAAACATAAGTTCTGTCGTCCATAATACAGCAACTGAACTTTTGAAAAAAAATTATTTTTCATTTTTTGGCATGTTCTTATGCTTCAATGTTCTTCACAGCATTACTGTCTGGAATTTTTGAACTTTAAATGTCTTGAGAGCAGCCTTCCTTTTAGCTTTGCGGACCAAAAGCTCGGAACATTCCAGATTTTGCGCCAATTTTCTGCCCCAAATACTGGGGTTTCT
Organism: Eurosta solidaginis; assembly: GCA_029619165.1. Lineage (NCBI taxonomy): Eukaryota > Metazoa > Arthropoda > Insecta > Diptera > Tephritidae > Eurosta > Eurosta solidaginis. The sequence goes on from JARSSU010041701.1 coordinate 15,846, forward strand.
CCGTAAACTGGTTATAATTTTATTCTCCTTATTTTGGTCACTGATTCCTTTTTTTCTGCCAGAAACAGGCTTTCGAGTGACAGGCAACTCCTCTTTGAAGCTTTTTAAAACTCTTGACACAGTTTTTGGACACGCTTTTACATCCCTCGCAATGTTTTTGATAGTCCACTGAGAATGGCCTTGAGAAACTTGCACAATTTGTTTACGTACTTCCAATTCACTTGCCATTTTTAATGGAATAAAAGTGTTCAGAGAAAATGTTTGTGTACAAAATATTTTTGACATTTATAAAAAAACATGGCGCAAAAAAAATAGTTTAAATGCATCAATTTGGAAAAGAGTTATTTGATTAAATAAAGGTGAAAATTTTTTCAAACGCAGACCTTACATATATGCAAACAAGTAATAACAGACAAATTGAAGTTAGGGTGGCGTTCTAGCTTTAGAAAGTGAGCTAACATACTAAAGATATTTAAGATATTTTTTATTTTCTTATTTATTTTGGGTGTTTTTGTTTTGTAAAGCTTACACATTTTTTCTACTCGCTTATACCTACTTTTCCGAAGGCGGAAAAAATATTTGACGTCGGACGGCTCTAAAACCGTAGGTGGAATCCATGCGAATATTGAGCAGAACACCTTTCTACGTTGGCGGCCTTCCTTCACGCTTTAAAAATAACCCTAATTAGGTCCAACACCGGCGACGCGTTCCACAATATTTTGCCACAGCACACCTTTCTGCATTAGCGGCCTTCGGACGCGCCTAAAAAAATAGCCTTTAGCCGATCCGTATCGTACCAACCGTGAATTGCTTCCGTACGGAATTCAGCATTTGTGAAGGCGAGCATTCGCTATATCTCTAGTAAGTATATATACTATGTATTATATAAGTTTAAATACACACTACTGGGTAGATAATCGCTACGGACACATTTTTGGCCATTGTAAGTGATAAGAAGATCAGTTGACGTTATGACGGTTGACCTTATCTCACACCTCCTTGCAAAAATAAAATATAAGATTTTGTATAATCATGCATCATTATCATAGCAATCAGAAATATTAAAATGTTCGCCCGTCAGTTTGACAGCTCGTTGATTGTGATCTACTGTGTGAGAAGCATCGACTAATAAGAATAAACAAAGGAAATGAAGTAGTAGCAGAAAAGGATGGTGTGCTTTTGTAAGGATTATGAAAAGCGGAGTTTATTACTCTTATAGAAATTGTCTGGAGTCAAAATCTCACTTTTGGATAAAAAAAAATATCCGTTTGAAAATAAAAGAAATCTTTATAAGTGAAATATTTACCTAGCGACAACTGTTTGCATATTTTATAATTAACAAGTAAGAACGGGATTATCTTCGGCTGTACCGAAGACTTCATAACTTTCATGAATGGAGTTTAGAAACAATCTTAGGCCACTCTTAATATCCGAAATATCGGCTTTTTAAGATGTGTAGTATATAAAGAACATTTTCGATAAATATAAATAAAAAAAATTCGACAAGCATATTACGTCTTTTAAGTTGATGTTTCGAAGAGATTCGTCTATTGTTTTTCCACGGCGAAGGATGTAACTTAAGTCTCTTGTTTTGTAATTCAATTTTGTAGGTCATATAACATTCTGGCCCATGGGTTGTGACCACCTGGTATCGGGTCATTACGGTAAATTTCCATTAGTTTAAGTTTTTTGTCGTTGTCCGTAACTGTTTCGACAGGTTCTATTAATAGTATTTGTAAATTTTGTAAAATTGAATTCCCTGTACTTTTAAATTTGAAATAGAAAAATATTTAAATATTTGATCATCTTTTTGCCATTCTGCTTGCTTAATATTGTGTTTACCAGCTTCTTTTTCAAGCTTCAAAAGTAATTCATCTAATTGCATTATTTTGTTAGTGCACACAATATTCAGTAACTCGAGTTTTTTTATGTTTTAAATGAGCATGTATTTTTAAATTAATTTTATTATTATCGTTGTCATGACATATTTGGCTTTATGGTTCGAAAGTTTCACAAAGAGTCGTAAACAAAGAACTGTAGTTGCTTCGTCAGTATCCGAAGATAAGAACATTACTATTGGACTGCCACAAGGATCAGTATTAGCGCCTATATTATGTAATATATAAATAAATGTTATTTCAAATTGTATAAAGTATTGTGATATTAATCTTTTCGCGGATGATGCATTAATAATGATAAGCGGTGGAAATGTAAGCGAGATGGCTGCAAAGCTACAATATGATTTGGATGAAATATATACATAAGTGGCTGTGTTGGAACAAACTTAAACTTAATATAAGCAAAACAAAATTGATGGTCATATCGAGAAGAAATTTCGATGTAAATGACCTTAATAACATAAATATAAACCATCAAACTATAGAAAGAGTATCAAGTATTAAATATCTGGGTATTAAAATCGAAGAAAAATAAGTTTTAATGATCATGTCGATTACACCGTCAGCAAAATTGCAACAAAGGTATATTTTATACAACGCACTTGCAAATTTCTAAAGAGGAAGTACAAAATAATGGTATACATAGCAATAATTGAACCTCTTTTAAAATATTGTCCATCCATATTTTTTATAATGAATGATAGCCAAATTTATAAATTGCAAAAGCAACAAAATCGAGCAATGAGATTCATTCTTCGTAAGCGCTATGACACGCCCATCAGGGACATGTTGTCGGCTCTTAACTGGTTAAGTGTTAAACAACAGCACTTTTATTACACAATGATATTTCTTAAAAGCATTGTAGATGGTAACCTACCAGAATACTTAAGGGTCAATATAAAGTACGGCAATGATATACACAACATAGACACTCGTAGAAGAAATGATTTTAAATTACCTGCGTTCAGATGTGAGTCAGATAAATGTAATCTTTATTACAAAGGGCTAAAAGGTTTTAATGAATTACCAAATAATATTAAGCAATGCAGTAGCATAACTAAATTTAAAAGAAATTTGTTTGAGTATTGTAAAACTATTATTACTTCTTAGCTTATAGCAAAGAGTTTATCTCATATTTATAAATAATTTTTTCTCTTTCTCTGCAGTTATAAATATTTTTCCCCTCTTTATTTATGTTTTACTTTTGTTTCCGTTTACTTTTAAAACTTATTATGAATGAATGAAAGCATATGCTTTATCCCTTGAGTTCATATAGGCTTAAGTTACTTGTAATTAGTTTTAAGCCTACTCTGTAAAAATTTGTTTTGATCTAGACTCAATAGAGGGGTAATAAATAAATAAATAAATAAAATTGCACCCAACAGGAAAACCAGCAAACACCACTTCAACAGTAAATAATAGAAAAGTAGGTGTACTTAATCTTCATCTAAATAGTTAAATATCTACCAAAACATCTTTAAATAACTCAATTCTAACTCTCTTAATATATACAGGAGCAGACATATATAGTATTAAAAAGAATCAAATTGATAGCAATATCACAATTAATACTTCACAAATTTGGTTTCAAATTTAGATTGTACCGGTCTTCGCTAAAATGGGAGCGCAGAACTAGGTTTCAGTTTTAATCCAGAGAGATCTACAACTGCATCTAAAAAAAAGAAAAAATTTTGGGGACCGACTGAGTTATCACATCTGTGGAACAAAACATGTCATAACACCTTATAAGTATAACAAAATGTTTCGAAAAAGAATCTTTGACTTGCAACACTTTTCACAAATTACATTTTTGATGTGTTAACATCGTTGCTTACGGTATGGGGGAATCCTGAATGTAAGATGTTAGAGGAAGCGTAATATTTTTAAGAGGTATGCTATATCCCAACAAACATTTATATAAAAGAACGATTAGAAAACGAATCGTATTTCTCTAAGGCAATAGGTTAGAAGACAATTTGCGAAACTGTCGAGAATTATAGCATTCTCGGAAAAAAGGGGACTTTGTTCTCGATATCGATAAAAGGTTTAAAATTCTAATCGAATTGTAACGTCAATTTCAAATTGGTTTCTAATGTGAATTTTTAATTGATGCGCTATTAAATGCAGTTATTTAAAATCAATTCGATTTTCATTGCTTTTTTATATCAAAATTTGTAATGGGTTGTAAGCTTATATACTTGATATGAATATATTTCAAGTGCTTCTTATAATAATTCAAAGCGTACCAATATTTTCGCAAAACTTTCGCCCTATCATGTCCTACGAATAATCGATAACGGTGACAACATCGCATTTTAGTGTTTCTTGAATCGTTCTCTAATCAAATTATAACCAAGTAATCTGATATATTTTTCGATAAGAGATGCACCAAAGAACAACATTAGAATTCTAATGTTAAATCACAATATTTCCCTAACGCTAGATACTGTTTTCGCTGGAATGGTGGTAGCGTGCTCCGCCAAACACACTGAAGGTCTTGCATTGAAATTCTGCGCAAGTCAACACCAACAACTAATAAAAACGTTGCTTCAATTAGAAAACAAATTCTTCTAAGCGGGGTCGCCCCTTTGGCAGTAGTTTTGCAAACACTCCGAATGTATTTCTGTCGGCCGTAAACATGTAGGCCCCGTCCCTCCGATTTGTAGAAAAGACTAAAAGGAAGCACAACGTAAATTGGAAGCGAAGTTTAGGCTTACATCTCCTCGAAGATAAATCACGCCAATTATGTGATTTCTTCTGTGGGTTTTCAAAGCAGTTTGATCAGTGCGCAATCTATCGACACCTTTTGTCAAAGTAAAAGGCCTGGAAAACTGGAATCTGTTATTGGTGAATTAACCTGAAATATGTGATAGCTTCCTGCAATAGACAACGTAAAAAATTTCGAAACGAAAAAATAGCGCAAAATTTTATAGATTATGGGTATGGGAGAAAACTAGAAACTAATTGGTTGGCTATGGTATCGTTATAACTAAGGCGTTATTCTATTACTTCAATAACCGATTAGATACGTTGACTTCCAACTAGTTGGTTGGATCACCTGTTTTACATGGAGTTTTTCAGGGCCTCAAAGTAGTTGTTCCGCAATTTTCTTTTTACTCCATGATCTATTCATACACGAAAGTAATTTACAGTCGTAATCAAACTTTGGTCTCACAAATTAAGGCATTTACATGCGTACCACTTTCATTGCATACAATCAAAAATATTTATTTATTCGCAATCATATCAATTTATTTATACATGAAATATGAAAAAAATTTCGCTATTTCCACTGCTGAGTGGAATGTCACCGTATCTCAACTATTGTTTCGAAAACGACCTAGTATATATCTCAAAATGTTTCCAAATTCGGTGTTCTGTCGAGAAGGGTGATATTCCATTCAACAGTGAATTTATAACTACTCATTAAAATTTATATTACGTTTTAAAAAGTCCATAACTTTTGTATTTGTTACATCTGTAAATAAATCTGGATAATTGGTGTCTTCAATATCACCGTCATCAATACCACCGTATACCACCGCACAAAGTTTGTTTCTCACAATTACCCCTGCTCCAGAATCTCCAAGACACGTATTACTTCCAGTACATCCAGCACAAATGATCGTTTCTGGTAGACTAAACGGGGGAGTTGCTGTATTATATATGTACTGGCATTCATCCTTTCGTACTATAGGCATTTTACAAGTTTTGAGAAGATGCTGAACTTTTGGATTCTTATAAGTTAAAGAGCCCCATCCACTAACTTCCATTGGTATGCCCGGTATTAATCTGCACTCGCAAAGGCCTACTGGTTCTACTGTCTCACCACTGTTAAAAGGACCCTCCAGTTTAACCACTGCTATATCCATATATATTGATGCTGAAGTAAAACCATCACCATAAATTATACTCTGCACTTTACGTTGTTGCCCCCCTTTGTTTAGTTCACGTATATCGGATACACCACCTAGAACCACGATATGGCTACATGGTATCTCAAAAACGGAATGCGCAACTGTAACCACGGATTTCAAAGTGACTAGGGAACCAACGCATTGATACTGGGAAAGAATAAATATTGCAACCGTGTGTGGGCTGTCCCTTATATCTATATCTTCGCCATTTCTCATGCGAAATTGCGCATTCGTATAGGATAACCGGCAGCTTAGAACGACAGACAGGATCGCCAAATAAATATGAGAATTCATTTTTGCTTAAGAACTTTTGTCACCACTTTTTAAGTTTAAACGTGACTAATTTTGCGTACGCTATTTATACCTAATTGAATCATGTGAATAAAAAATAAGCAAACACTTTCAGTCAAAATTTCAGGAATTTTAAATAACAACAATACATCTTAATTAAAGTCAAGGCTATACAATAAAAAATGTTGTTTGCTTACACTTGGTCCATTATAAATAAAATAAATAAATAAATGCAAGGCGCGATAACCTCGAACGATATTTTAGGCCGAGCTTTTCTTATAACTTGTGTCATGTTTCTTTTATTTTTTCCTACAAGTTGGCGGGACGACACCTATATGTTTTTACGCCGACACCGAACGGCATCTGCAAGGCAGATGAGTTTTCACTGAGGAGATTTTCATGGCAGAAGTACACTCGGAGTGCTTGCCAAAAACTGCCGAGTGGCGTCTCCGCTTAGAAAAATTTTCTTCTAATTGAAAAACCTCGTTTCTGATATTTTGATGTTGCTTTGCCGGGGGCGTGAACCCAGAATCTTCGGTGTGGTAGGCGCAGCACGCTACCATTACACTACAGCGGCCGCCCGGAAATACAAAAACCTTATTAAGCGTTTATAAAGCTATTTCCATATAAATTTCTTGTTACAGGAGCCTAATAAGCCTATTTAATTAATAACTTTAATATTTACGCATGAACGCGGCTTTGACAAAACATTTTGCTATACTTTTTCATAAGAAAATTTCTTAGTAATTGTTTGTTTATAGGTATATATGTATGTATATTTGCACAGTTGAAACGTGCTATCAAATTGATATGTGTACAATCACCGTATTTTTGTGAATAAATACAGAAAAGTACAAAGGGGCACTTAAATAGTTTTATCTGTTTTCAAACTGCTAATAGTTTCTATTGTATACCGCCACAAAACCAGAGTTCGGAGCAGTGCACGAAATTCTGAGCAACAACACTGCTCGAACTTAAATGGGCTGACATAATCAATATATTTCCTTAATTGTTAATAAAGCCTTAATTTGTTGTAAATTTAAACGTCTGTTCATCTTTCACATATTGGTAAAACTAGCCTAAAACTGCCTCGCAGTCCGCACGATATGCCAAGATATAATTTTGAAAAATATAATCGTCCAGAAAATAATCTTCGAAAATAATCTTCGAATAATCCCAACAAATCGCGAAATACTCGCTGTCGAGGAGGTAAGCACACGGTGATAAACAGAAGGAAGGACATAGTGGAGTTCTTAAAAAGGAGCATCCAATACACCTAATTGAGTCATGTGAATAAAAAATAAGCAAAAACTTTTCAGTCAAAATTTCAGGAATTTTAAATAACAACAATACATCTTAATTAAAGTCGTGGCTACACATTAAAAAAATCTTATTTTCTGTCACTCGGTCCATTATAAATAAAATAAATAAATAAATGCAAGGCGCGTCGTGCTTCTTTTAATTTTTCCTACAAATTGGCGGCACGACACCTACATGTTTTTACGCCGACCCTGCACGCCATCTGCAAGGCAGATGAATTTTCACTGAGGAGCATTTCATGACAGATATACACTCGGAGTGTGAGTATACCGAAATGATCAGGATGAAGGGCTGAGTTGATTTAGCCATGTCCGTCTGTCTGTTTGTATGTAAATTAGTCCCTCAATTTTGAGATATCTTGATAAAGTTTGATGAGCGTATATATTTAGGTGACCGCTATAGCATATATCCCTTAAAAAAATGATTTTTATCATATCTTCCTCACATTATCATATGCTACAAGTTGAGTGTAAGCGCTTTGATGATCAGTCCTTTTCTTCTTTATTTATATGGCGCATAAATTCTGCACATGCTGCTAAGCCCTCGTGTGTTTATGCTCGCCAAACTGATGCTGTCCTGAAGCAAAGAATATGATGTCTTAAAGTTTTGAAACCATACAAATTTATATAATAACTGATCTATACCCGCGGCCAAGTCCACAAAAAGAAAACTCAATATTAAATTATTGCGATAGAGGAACGACTTGGTCCTGAAAACAATTCCAAGACAATAATCTTTAGACAGTACTGAAAAGATCCAGAAATTATAGCGCATAAAATGGCGCAATAGTATGGAGATAAACCCCATGGAAAAAAAATATAATGAATTTTTAAAACTGTGGGGCCCACCACTCCCCTTAGACACTTTTTTACAAAGTGATCCCTAAATCGTCTGGAAATAGTACCGAAAATTATTTCGAAGTGATCCGGTGAGAGTTCAAAAATATCCTGTAGCCATCCTTCTATATGATTCTCGAACAGCCTCGAATTGATTCCAAAAATATTCACGTGATGGCTATTCTGTCCCGAAATAACCTCAAAAATAATCAATCCAATGATAATTTCGAAATAGTCACAAAATGGTTTCGGCCATATTTTTAATTAAACAAACAGTACTGAAAAGGTCTCAATCACAATCCCGAAACGATTCCTAAAAAGTTTTGAGGTAACCAAGAAATGGTCCCCAAACGATTCTGAGCACAATCCTACTACTGTTCTCAAATAATCTTGAAGTCATCTAGAAAAAAACCCCGTATGATCTCGAATATTGATAAACCCAAACTGGTCCGAACAGTCCCAAATTTATACCTAAAACGATGTCGAAACAGTTCGCAATGATACCGAAATGGCCACGATGTGAGCCCAAAAACAACCCAAACGTGATCTCGAAATAGTCCCACATATTCCGGTAGTGTTCCAGAAAAGCACCAAAAGTACCCCCAATGAAAGCCACCGAAAGACGTAGCATTATGCCCATATAAACTCGGAAAAAGCTGAAAGTAGTCTCTGAATGATCCCAAAATTATCCTGCAAATAACACAAAAAATTACATCTCTTCCAAAATTGTTTAACTCAAAATCTATTTGAACCATGTAACATACATACAGATATTATAAATGGAAAAGTTGTGATATTTGAATATCTGGCTTTTTCGATATCGGGATGACCAGATGTTGGCTTTGTGACTCAATAACACCATTATGCCTGAGTTCATTTCGATGAAACAAGGCTCACAAAAAGCTAGTGCTAAGGGGGATCTACTTATATTTTTTAAGGCGAAAGTGTCTTGAAATTTTCCCGCAATAGTCCGGTTAAGCGCCAATTAAGAAAGTAGTCTCGAAATTATCGCGGAAACAATCCCAATTCGGAGCAATTTCTCCGGAGATTATCGAAATAATCTCGAAATAGTCCTGAATTGATCCAGAAAACAATCAAAAATAGTTCCGAATTGATCCTGAAATAGTTTCAAAATAGTCCCGAAAGGATTCCGCAAACAATCTCTAAGTGATCCGAGGGTGATCCTGAGCTACACCTTTTTCAGTAGTACTTTCGAAAACATCAATTTGATCTTAGAAAGTGTCAGTTTGATTTTAGAAAGTATCAATACTTTCGAATAGTCAACTGTTCTTTAGAAGACACTAAATGTACTTTAGAATTATCATACTTTGATTTTAGAAAGAGTTAAATGTAAGGAGTAAGGTCTCAACCGCAATAAAAGTGACTTCCTGGCAGACCTCATGTAGCTAGGAATGGCGCGTTGTCGCAAACAATGACAGCATCTGATATTCAAATATCCCAATTATCTGCAAGCTGGTTTCCAATTTCGCACCATCTCTGCAAAACCATACTAAGCCAAGCATTTGCGTCGTCAGCATTGAAAGATCATATTATGGTGGCCATTTTCACTACGTTAGTTGTACCTTTTGCGATCGGCAAGACCTGTACGGCACGTTTTTACCGATTTTTGCGCCACCTCGTAAACGCCGACAGAATAAATTAAAATTCGTCTCATCAATGAAGATTATTTGCTTGCCAGACTGAATTAATTGGTTTAGCGAAATTACATACTCACGACGTTTGTCCTTATTGAGTTGGTTGTCCATTGAGAGGGGCTCCTTATGAATACCTTTTAATGTATACATACATTTGGCCTTCCAAATAATTTCCTACGCTGGAAATGGAAATCGTTTTTCCAAAGGTTTGTTGAATTCTTTCGCGAATTGTTTTTAATGTGATTGCTGCATCCTCCTCTATCCATATAAGTATAAGCCGGTTGAAGCTTGTCAAACTTTCAACTCTTGTCAGTCGCATAGAAATGCTAGGCGTAATATTTATGACCAAACTTCTGAATGGATTGATTTCTAGCCCAATTGTTTTGAAGGAAGTAATCTTAAACGTCCCATCACGAGTGTCAAGACCACCTTTTCTTTTGAAGCAGTGTAGAACTAATTTCGAATTAAATAAACATTTTCGGTGTTTGTGTCATGATTTTAACACACATTCTAATTCCTTTAATGTGAATCCGTTATCACTTTTTACCATACAGAAAACTGTCTTATCCTATCTTAACTCGTAACAATAAAAATAACAATTTAGTATACATATGTATGTATATTTTCAAACTGTTATGTATAATACTCAGCTGATGATTTTTTGTGGCTGGGCAGTTTTCGATCTCCACGCATAACAAACATCTGCCTCAACTCGGCGCTTCCCAAGGCAGTCGGTTCTATGTACCGGAGCGACTCGGGATTTTTCCCGACCAAGGACTGTCATTTCAGTGTGACCCCATTTAATTTGTTTCGTCCCTCCCACAAATTGTCATCCTCCTAGCAGCTCCTTGCAGCAGGACTGCTACATATTCTCTTACTCCGGGAAGGTATCGAACCCAATCCGGGTCCGTCTCCTGACCCCGGTCCTGAGAAATGGTTTTGCTGCATTTGCCAGAAAAGAATCTTTTTAGGACGGTCATACTCTGTTCAGTGTGTCTCGTGCAAGGGATGGTTGCATCGGACAGGTTGTTCTGGGCTTGATCCCAAAACCCAACGTCCACGTAACTTTTATAAATCTTTTGTGGCTCCTTGCTGCTCACGCCCAAGGGCGTCCCGTAGTCTACGCCTAAGCGCCCCCCACTACCTTCCAGCAGCCTCGCTGCTCAGCAAGCCACAACAAGTACCCGCTGCTGCTCGCGCCCCACGGCGCCAACAACTCAAACAGCTGTAACCACTCATAACTACTACCTTCGTAGTAGAGTTGGTAGCAATGCTGAGCATCAGCCCCTGCCCCCGTCTTTTTCTCCCCCCTCTTTTCTGGCAGCAATCATACAGGTCAGGGAAACAGACTCTTAATCCCTACCTCCGTTTGCACCGTCTGCCAGCACAGAATATATAGGTTTGCGAAATCCGCTCAATGCAGCTCCTGCCTTGGGTGGTGCCACTTTCCTAGATGTTCTGGTCTCCGCGACGGCAACCCCTCGACGGGTTTCATCGCGCCATGTTGCCAGGTCGCAAACCCAAATCATCCGGGTACCCCAATGCTTGCCCAAGGGCGCCCCAGTCCCAAGGCCACACCAGCAATTGTGTCCTGGCCTTCCACAACCTAGGCGTAGTCACCCGTCACTTACCCCTAGAGTGGCGGCGTCACCCCTCATGCACTTCAGAATTCTGCAGTTAAACTGTAATGGACTAACTGGGAAGATTACGGAGATAGTCGATTTCATGAAGCGGCACAACATCCGCATTGCTGCGATTCAAGAGACTAAACTCACAGCAAGATCTGCATTGCAGACCTGCTCTGGGTATAATGTCCACAGGAAAGACCGCGAGAGCGGAAATGGAGGCGGCCTCGCGTTTATTATACACCACTCTGTGCAATATTATATATTTGATCCTGGCATCGACCGCAGGGACAATGTCTTAGAACGTCAAGGCCTATCTGTTCGGTAAGGCGATGCAAATCTAGAAATCATCAACATCTACATCCCTCCTGTCACCTGTTGCCCCAGTGGATACCGCCCTAATATCGAGGCCTTACTCACTGGCAACAATCGCATTATCTTAGGCGATTTCAATGCCCATCACGACCTATGGCATTCAAACTTGCGGGCGGACAGTAGGGGTGAGATGTTGGCGGATAAAATAGAAGAAACGACGTTCTGCACAATAAACGGAGACGCCCCCAGACGTATGGTAGGAAGCTGTCATAGCTCGCCAGATATCTCAATCGTGAGCGCAGAACTCGTAAACTGCGTCAACTGGCAGCCGATGGTAACATTGGCATCCGACCACCTGCCCATACTTATTTCGTTCGAGCGTACCGCCGACTTCATCGTCACCGAAAAACGCACTTTCATAAACTTCAAAAAAGGAAAGTGGGAAGAATATAAATCTGCAACAGACAGCAGCTTTGCTGCCCTCCCTATCCCGACTGATGCCCGCCAAGGGGAGCGTGCCTTCCGTAAGGTCATTGAATCCGGCTCGGCACATTTCATTCCCGCCGGGAGAATTCCCGAAATCCGGCCCCACTTCCCGGCGGAGGCCGCGAGCTTAGCGAGGGAACGCGACCTTATAAGACAGCTTGATCCAGGCGACCCCCAAATAAGGGATATAAACCAACGCATCAGATTGCTTGTGGACGAACACAAGCGGGCGAAATGGGAAGAGCACCTAAGAGGTTGTAACCTCTCTACCGGTGTAGGTAAACTTTGGTCCACCGTAAAGTCCCTATCGCATCCGGCTAAGCACAAAGACAAAGTTTCCATCGCCTTTGGCGATAAGGTGCTGTCGGATGCGAAAAAATGCGCGAGCGCTTTCTGCCGACAATATATAATGCATCCTACGGTCGACAAAGACAGACGGAGAGCCAATAGACACGCACATAAACACAAATTCAGCGCGTCACCAATCACCATCACCGCTAGAGAGGTTGAGGACGCCATTGGTCGCACTAAACCATCCAAAGCAGTGAGCCCAGACGGCATAGCCATGCCGATGCTTAAAAACCTAGGGAAAGAGGGTTTCAAATATTTAGCGCATGTCTTCAACCTGTCTCTTTCCACCTTTGTCATACCCGAGAAATGGAAAATGGCCAAGGTGGTCCCGCTACTAAAGCCTGGGAAACCAGCTAACATAGGTGAGTCATATCGTCCGATATCTCTCCTATCGCCAGTGGCAAAGACGCTTGAAGCCATTTTGCTCCCTTATTTCCAAGCACATTTGCAGCTAGCCCCTCATCAGCATGGCTTCAGAAAACTCCATAGCACTACCTCCGCGCTAAATGTCATTGGCACCCAGATAAATTGCGGTTTGAATCAATACCCCCACCATAGAACTGTACTCGTAGCGCTAGACCTATCAAAAGCCTTTGATACGGTCAACCATGGCTCGTTACTGCAAGACCTGGAAGGGTCTACCCTTCCCCCATGCCTTAAAAGGTGGACCGCAAATTATCTGGGTGGTCGGCAGGCATCTGTGCAATTCAGAAACGAAACATAAAACCAAGGAGAATTAAACAGGGGGTGCCACAGGGTGGTGTCCTATCCCCACTTTTGTTTAATTTCTACATATCTAAGCTACCTTTACCACCGGAAGGAGTCACAATCGTTTCCTACGCCGATGACTGCACAATAATGGCCACAGGCCCAGGCCCAGAGATCGATGAGCTATGCAATAAAATAAACGGCTATCTCCCTGATCTCTCCAGTTTTTTCGCCTCGCGAAACATGGCATTGTCACCGACTAAATCTTCCGCGACCTTATTTACAACATGGACGCCCCAAATGTCGACCATATTGAACATACACGTCGATGGCACTACGCTACCGACTGTCCTACACCCCAAAATCTTGGGTGTGACGTTTGATCAGGATCTACATTTTGGTGCGCATGCAACCGCAATTGTTCCGAGAATTCAGAGCCGTAATAAAATCCTCAAATCCCTTGCTGGCAGTACCTGGGGAAAAGATAAAGAAACGCTCATGACCACATACAAAGCAATTAGCCAGCCGATTACGTGCTACGCGTCACCCATATGGTCGCCAAGCCTAAAAACTACCCACTGGAAGAAACTACAGGCCTGCCAAAGTACTGCTCTCAGAATCGCCACGGGCTGTCTTCTTATGTCCCCAGAACACCATCTGCATAATGAGGCGAGAATACTCCCCATCAGGGAGAGAAATGAGATGCTGACCAAACAGTTTCTGTTGAATACCCAGAAACCTGGGCATCCCAACAGACATCTGATTGACGAACCAGCACCGCCTAGGGGCCTAAGGAGTCATCTCCGTAAGCATTTTGAGGAAATACGGCACCTGAGAACCCAGCCGTATGAAGCGAAAAAACACAAGCAGGTCCTTGGTGAACTCCATAGACAGGCGTCGGACCTTTATGTCGGGAATTGCCCGGTGAATCCAGTACTTGAAGAAAAATATCCAGAATTCGCGGAAGAGGAACGCATACTCCCCAGGGAAACGCGTGTCACTCTTGCTCAACTTCGTTCTGGATACTGTAACAGGTTAAACTCTTACCTATCCAGAATCAACCCCGACATACAAAATGTATGCCCCGCTTGCAATGTGTCCCCACATGCACCAACCATCTCTTTAATTGTAATGTGGAACCAACGCCTCTAACACCCCTTTCCTTATGGTCCACCCCTGTTGAAACGGCAAGTTTCCTTGGACTCCCGTTAGAGGATATTGATGACAATTTGTGATCGGTCGCGGCTATTAGGTGGGGCGAGCATTGCTAAAACAACAACAACAACAACAACTCGGCAAAATCAAATCCGTGCGTCATGCGGATGTGCCTGCCCCTCGCGTCGATTGGGCGGGCTTTGGAGGGTATTAATTTGTTGGGTATTAGTATTATTATTATTATTGTCAACTCATTGTTCGACAACATTTTACATTTCAAGCCACCTCGCTTAAGTGCTTCAGAGTGTCAGAGGACACCCATACATAAGCTGTTTTGAATTCTACATTGAGCGACTCCGCCATCTGCGCCTAATCCAGGCCTTTATTGACAGCTTCAACAATTCTCCTTATGTCTTCAGAAAAGTACTTTCTCTAAGCCCGCCGCTGGACTGATTCGAATACTGAAAACAATTGAAAACTACATATACTTAAAGGACATAATTTTGAATGCATACACGTAAACATAGCAAACTTTATGAATTTTTATTTTTAATAGATAAACTGTTTGCAAACGTAACTTTATTATACTGTAACGAATCTTGGGAAATTCCGCTTATTTAAAACTTTCTGCTAACCTTCGAATCGCTATACTGTTGAATAAATCACTCCAATATTCAGTATTGCAAACTGGTCTTTATTTAGATTACTTTGCGAGTAGAATTATACTTCGCAACCAATATCGTGCTTAAATTAAAACTGATTAGTTATTACTCATCTTGCGCTGTTTTTTTTACTCCCGGTTTCCTCGTACGCATATTTCTCCAAAGTTCTAGACCTTTCACCTTCCAGAACTGTTGTATCTCCTTCTTGGTAATTTAGTTATATGCATGTGTATCTGTAGTTTATGTTTTTCTTCTGGCTAAATGCGTGTGTATATGTGAGTAACAACTTCTGCTCTTAGCCGATGTGTATGTGAAATAATCTCTTTGCTTCAAGCTGCTGGTTATGTGTATATGTGGCTCCTTGTTTTGATGTGTACATGTACATAAGTGTGACTGCTTGCTTTATTGTAGTTGCGCATTTATCTACTAGCAGCATAGTGATGTATAAAACTGCTTATATTCGCCACAATACATAACATAAATAATTGGGATTCCTGGCCTGTTTTTATGCCGTACCATCGTATCCTTAAACTGATAGTATTGCTGATAGTGTTCCTCGACATTTTCGGCACAGTCGTATCATATTTGCTGAATTCAAAAATCAGCTATACCAGCCTCCAGACAGCTCCTCAACCAGACTGGGGTCTGTTGGGTCTTCTCTGCAGATTAACTTGTTTAAAATAAAGTCGATAATTGATGGAGCATACCTGAATGCGCACAGATAAGGTTCAGTCAGTTCAATGAAGATGGGGTTTTCAGAAGAAATATTTCTATTTCCTTTTTGCGGGAGTGATACCAGAAGGTCGCCTATAACGTATATTGACCTTATGACTACTCAAAATGGCCACAAAGTCAATTGAATTTATGACCATATGAAATGGTCACAACGTCAACTTTCAAATGGTTAACTCGTCGACGACGTTGACAATATGACCATCCGGCTTTTCCAAAATAGCCACAAGGTCAACTCTTTTTTTCTCAAGTGGCTATAAAACGAACTATCTTCGTCGCATCTTCGCATATAAAATATTAACCACTGTTGAATTACAGTTACGTTTTATTATTCTCGCTTTATTTTTGTTCAGTGGAATGAAAAGGGAAACTTTTTATATTCCAAATTTTTAGAGACGGCACTCGTGTTAAATATATTTTGGTCCCACTGTTGTTGTATCTCATGCTTGGCTACCAGCTATATACATGTATATTTGTAGTTTATGCTTTTCTACTAGCCATATGCGTGTGTATGTGTGAGTAACTATTTCGGCTGTTGGCTACATATTTGTGTGTGTGAGATATCTCTTCGTCGCCTTTCTACATAGGAGTGGCTGCTTAATTGTTGTTGTGCATTTATTTAGTAGGAGCTTAGTGATGCTAATATTCGTCACAATACCAATTTTGCTACAATAGAAATATTTTCTAAAGTAAATATGATGTTGTCGAAAGTAAATTTGATGTTCTAAAGTACATTTGAGGCTTCCTAAAGTACGTTTGACCAATCTAAAGTACATTTAGTGCTATCTAAAATATAATTTACGTTTTCTTAAGTACATTTGATACTTCTTAAGTACATTTGACGTCTTCTAAAAAATATTCGACTATTCTAAAGTTCACATGACGCATTCTAAAATCTAATTGATGTTTTACAAAATCCAATTGATGCTTTCGAAAATCGATTTGATATTTTGAAAAGTACTCTTGGCAAAGGTGCAGTACGTATACAGAAAAATTTCCGATAGGACTCTAAAAACAGTCGCGTAGTGATCCCCAAATCATTCCGATTAGATACTACCAAATTGGTGGACCTAGATGAATGTTACCCAATATAATGGGCGTGTGTTTCTTCTTTTTTTCATTAATTATAATAGTGCCCATGTTTCCTTTTTCGATAGTTGCTGCCAGTTTAAGGGCACAGTATACTTTTAGGAAAAGATTAGAGAAGCCAGCATTGATTACTTGATTAGCAGTAATCACACTCCGCGGAGATGTTGGGGAATGTTGTCGATGCACAAACACGACTTTTTCGAAAAAAATTTTATAACACCATGCTGAAGCCGCTAGGGTATCTCAAAGGCAGGCTATTTCCGGGGACTATAAGAACTCGTGTCTTCAATTACATGGCCCATTTAACACTCAGTAGGTCTAAACGAGATTTATCACAGCAAACCCGCTTCTTGGTAGCAGCTGCGAACGATTTTTTCACATTATGTTTACCCTTTCTAACTGTCTACGAAAAATATGCTATGTAAGCCCCACTTATTACACCCGTCCTGCTATATGGTGCAGAGTATGGACCATGTTTATTGATGAGCTGTATTTGCTTTACGCAGACATCAAATAGTGCTGCGAATCAAAACACAGCGGCTACGATGGCTAGGCCATGTTATTCGAATAAAACATGATGCTTCGACGAAGAAAGTACTTTATAGGCACCCGCCCATGGAAGCAGACGAGATATCGGCCCCCACTCCGCTGAAAGGACCAGTGTTTGTTAACATAACAAACAATCGACTGACGCGCCTTGTTGGATGACCATAGACCGTTAAGACAGTGCCAATTATATAAATAAGGTGGAAGATTCAAATATTTCCTGTTTCAGAAATGAGCCCTTTTGCAAATATTTTGCAGTTCGAACAGGGAAAAGCATACGTGGCGCAGCGATTCGAGTAAAGTCTTTGGAAGGATTATGTATTGAGGACTTAGCTTGTAACAAAATTGCCTGGAAAGAGTCCTTGTAATAATGAGCCACTAAATGAATTAAATAGAATGAGAAATAATAAGTAGTCTACTAAAGACTAAAACTTGAAAATAAAATAATTTAAAAACATTTTTTAAGTTAAACGTTTTATTGAAAACAATACTTACATGAAGTAATAATAATACTAAAAGTTAGAAAATAATTAGGTATGGTCCTATGTACTAGTCATCATACTCATCACAATGTAGGGAGTTGATCAGACATTTAAATAAAGTGTTGGGCGTGTGAATTTTAAAAATGTGAGGCGTATCATAACCTGATTAAGGTTCAGTTGTTTCTTGCTTATCACTATCAATAGAAATTTCACGCCCCCAACGCTTTTTATTTAATTGTCTGATCAACGCCCCAGATTGATGAGGAGTGTTGATGATTAGTACCTAGGACCTACCTAATTATTTTCCAGCTTTTAGTATTATTATTACTTCATGCAAGTATTGTTTTCAATAAAGCCGATTAACTTAAAAATAAAATTTTTTTAATTATTTTATTTCTTAGCTCGCGGCCGATGGGCTTGTTTTAAGAACAGTTTTTCCAAAGCACACCGTTCGTATTTTTTTACCGCCAGTTTGGTATTGATGTGTGAACCGTCTGTGCTCATTTCAAGCACTATTTGAGCTTGATTTAAGATTTTTCGTTCTCGCGCTTCGAGAACGATTTGTGGTCGGTTTAACAGTTTTCGATCTCAATTCAAGAAAGATTTGTGCTTGATCATTGTTGGGAGTGTGAAGGTAATTTTTTCAATTCGTTCCATTTATTTTTTTGTTTTTTATTAATATAATTTTTTTGTCATTACTAAAAATATTCATGACAAAAAAATATTATCAAAATCCAAAAGTTTAAGAAAAAATGCATATGCATTTTTTTATATATTTCTCTTATTGAGACATTTTTATTTGATGATGCAATCTGAATATATACTTAAAGCATTTCATAACAGTTTACAGTAAAGGTCGTTCGTTTTTCAAGAACAAAAAATAAGAACATGAAATTCTGAAATGAGTCCGGTGTTGCTGGATTTTAGGACGGCGTTTTTCTCTGAGTGTTTCACAGTTGGCACTGTGCAATCTGCTTTAAGTCTTTCATTGACGTGTTCTGCGAACATATTGACGCCTATGGCTACCGAAAAGTTCGAATTTTCATTCGTCTGACCATAAAGCTGATTTCCACAGATCAATCGTTCAGTCAATATATTCTTGAGCGAACTTCAGTCTTTTCTGTTTATTTACTGGTCGTAGAAGTGACTTTCTGACAGCAATGCGTCCTATCATAACTTTTCTTTAAGCCAGCCTTTGACTGTCGTGAAACAAAGTCTCCATTGATTTCAGCACGAACTTCTGATGCAGATTTCCGTCGATTGGCCTTACTTATTGCATATATTTTGTTGTCGATTCTTTGATTTCTCTTTCTTGTCTCGTACCAGTCTAATATTAAGTTATATTTTTTTTATGTACATATGCGGGCATCTAGAAAGGTATGCTGTTGCTTCCTTCCATTTCCATCCTGAATTGTAGTCTGTTATGGTATTGGTTCAGCGTTTTAAGTATGATATTTGCATCATCTCTTTGGACAATGGTAAATATGTCGTCCACATACTTTACAAGGTACTTAATGCCTTTGTGCTGCTTTTTGAGCTCCTAGTATGTGCTATTTAAAAGATCATCCATTATTATATCCGGGATCGTAGGGGAAAGGGGGTTACCCATCGGCATTCCAAAAGACTGACTGTATATATTATTGTTACACATAAAATAATTGTTGTCCTTTAAACAAAACTCTAAAATACTTTGAAATTTATTCCTCGGTATGTTGGTATTGTTTTGAATCTTGTCCCATTTATTCATGATTATCTTTATAGCTAGGTTCGTCGTATGTTGGTGAAGAGGGAGATAACATCAGAGCATACCGAAACATCTTCATGGCTAAAATCGTATCTTTCAATCTCTCTTTTAATTCAAATACATTTTTATGTTGTACTCCTCTGAAGTTAAAGTTTTTAAGATTTTTCCTACGTGTTTGGATAAGTCGTAGCATGGTACATTAATGGAGGACGCTATAGCACACAAGGGAAAATCGGGTTTATGTATTTTCGGTAGCCCGTTACAGTCTTGGAGCGGTTGCCGCTGAGCTGGATAATTGTTGCTTCTCTCTTAGTGTTGTTTATTTTCCCTTATAAAGCTCATCAACATATTGTTGGTTTTCCTTTGTAATGTATTTGTTGGATCGACTCGAATAACTTTGTATGTGTTCTTGTCGCCTAGTACTTCGTAAATTTTTGAGTGTAATCTGTCTTATATAAAGCGACTCTTTTGTTTCCTTTGGTCCGCATCAATTACAACTATATCTTCTTCGTGTGACTTTAAAAAGATTTAGTTTTGTTGTAGGCTTCGGACGAATTGTGTTTTATGTGCCTCTTAAATTGTTGGATTTTGTAGCTTAGTTTGTTTCTGGCTACTTTGTCATGTTCGTTCTCCAGTCTTTGATTATTTGTCAAACCTCTGCTATCAAATGTATGGGTGAAAAGTTCTTTCGTGTTGTTGTAGTGTAAATTTTTTGCCAAGTGAGAGAAGCCACATACTCTCTTCGGGAAACTCAATGTTCGTTTTGTTGACGAACCACTTATTGTTTATTTCGATGCTGTGTCGACGTAATTGATCGTGTTTTAGCCTTTCTGTTCTGGACTTAATAGTTTTCCTTTCTCCCTTCCTATCTTTTGATTTAAGACATTCTGTTTAGTGATGAATGCATTAAGTTCCTGTTCACTCAGTGCCCGTTTGAGTTGTTGCTGTGCGTGGTATATTGAGTCTTTGGTCGTTTTAATGTTACATTACTGAGGAGCTTTTCATGGCAGAAGTACACTAGGAGTGCTTGGCAAAAACTGCCGAGAGGCGTCTCCGCTTAGAAAAATTTTATTCTAATAGAAAGCCTCGTTTCTAAGATTTTTGATGTTGCTTTGCCCGAGGTGTGAACCCAGGATCTTCGGTGTGATAGGCGGAGTACACTACCATCACACCACGGCGGCCGCCCGGAAATACAAAAAGCTTATTAAGCGTTTATAAAGACATTTCCATATAAATTTTCTGTTATAGGAGCCTAATAAGCCTATTTAATTAATAACTTTCATGGAAATTTTTAATTAGTTAAACCAACAGAGTCATATTTACGCATGAACGCGGCTTTGACAAAACATTTTGCTACACTTTTTCATAAGTAAATTTCCTAGTAATTGTTTGTTTATATGTATGTATATTTGCACAGTTGAAACGTGTTGTCAATTGATATGTGTACAATGACCGTATTTTTAGTAAATAAATACAGAAAAGTGCAAGGGGCACTTAATTAGTTTTATCAGTTTTCAAACTGCCAATAGTTTTCTATTGTATACCGCCACAAAACCAGACTTTGGAGCAGTGCATCGAAATTCTGAGCAACAACTCTGCTCGAACTTAAATGGGGCTGACATAATATATTTCCTTAAGTGTTAATAAGCCGTTAATTTGTTGTGGGTTTAAATATCTGTTCATCTGCTTTGCCTGTTCATCTTTCACATATTCGTAAAACTAGCCTAAAACCGCGTCGAGTCCCCACGATATGCCAAGATATGATCTTGAATAAAGTACCGATTCAGTCCAGAAAATAATCTTTAATAGTCCCAACAAATCGCGAAATACTCACAGTCGAGGAGGCAAGCACACGGTGGTAAACAGAAGGAAGGACACAGTGGAGTTCTTAAAAAAGTAGGATCCAATATTTGTACCTAATTGAGTAATGTGAATAAAAAATAAGTAAAACTTTTCAGTCAAAATTTCAGGAATTTTAAATAACACAATGCATCTTAATTAAAGTCGTGGCTACACAATAAAAAATTGTATTTGTTTTCACTCGGTACATTATAAATAAAATAAATAAGTAAATGCAAGGCGCTTTGTCTTCTCTTCTCTTCAACGTGCGTCGTTCTTCTTTTAATTTTCCCTACAAATTGGCGGGACGACACCTACATGTTTTTACGCCGACTCCGAACGCCATCTGCAAGGCAGATGAATTTTCACTGAGGAGCATTTCATGACAGAAATACACTCGGAGTGTGAGTATACCGAAATGATCAGGATGAAGAGCTGAGTTGATTTAGCCATGTCCGTCTGTCTGTTTGTATGTAAAGTAGTCCCTCAAGGTGCAGTGAAATAACTCCCAAATGCAATAACTCCCAACAAAAAAATGAAATAACTCCCAAATATTTTCCATACAAATTGGGACTTATTTCATTATGAAATAGCTCCCAATTCATTGGGACTTATTTCATAATTTTTGCTGGTAATTATTTCATAATGAAATAACTCCCAAATGAAATAACCCCCAATAAAATTTCTTTGGGAGTTATTTCATAATTTTTTGAGATTGGGAGTTATTTCATTTTTGTTGGGAGTTCTTCATTTTCTTATTATATATAATTTTATCAAACTTTGACGTACTTCTAACAGTTTCTATAACTGGTGTAAAGAAATCTGTATCAAAACAATGAGTTATTTTTCAATTATCATCTGTAGCCATATTCTTGTTAGAATTTTACTATTATAGATCGGTGCTTAGTGAGAGTGCAAAAAAATGTCAAGTCTTGATTTTGAAGTAGTGAGTGGAAAAAGAAGAAATAGCAAATTATTGTACATAAAAATTAAAAACAATTTTATTTAAAAAAATCTGAAAGTAATGTAAAATATTCTATACGTGTTACGAAACAAATTGTAAATCGCGAGTATCTTTGGAAAACGGACAGTGTCGAAAGGTCCGAAACTTCATAGAACATAACCATAATGATCAACATGAGCTATATGAAGAACTCAAAGCCCTCAATGAAATAAAGGATAGATGTTTACATTCCACAAGTACTTTTGGTGCATCTGGTACTGTCAGCGGAATCCGAGAGCATTTTAAAGTTAATAGTGTTACATGCATATTAACGAAAAACCGAAAAATGACCCGCGGGTCCCTCCGAAACCGGGGGTGGAATCCATCGTATTTTTGCGCAGAAACACCTTTTTGCATTGGTGGCCTTCGGCCGCGCTTATAAAAATTACCTGGGCTACGCCATGCCAAGTCCGGGTGTGTGGTATAACCGGGGGCTACCACCACGATGATGTCCTTCTGCGTACAAATTTTTTTCAGTGCACAACAACATTACAACAACCACATGAAAATTGCCAACTTCAACTGCAAATATCTCCGGACACAAATACAATTTTATTTTCCGCCTTCGGAAAGGACAATACGCGTCTTTTGACACCTCTTTCGATAATTTTGGACACGTATTAGTAGTCGACCCCTCAACTAGACTTTTACCGAAATCTCATAAAAGTCTTGCGTATAGTTCGTTGTTGGTTTGGTTTTTTTGCTTTTTATTTATATCGAATAAAGATTGGACCAGATGGAAGTCAGTCTTTGCGACAACAACACGGACGACATCGGCTATCGAGGGATATAATGGAGCGCTGGCAAAAATGATACCAAAACAGGGGAACTTTTATGAATTTATCAAAGTTTTGCAAACAGAGGAGTTCATATGTCCCGAAATTTCGAAATGCTGGTAATAGTAGTGGAGCTTTGGGAAAAACTAAAAAAAAGATGGAAATTTATTGCAAAAGCTGAACTGATTGCGAAAGCCAACGAAAATCTACGTTCTGGAATCATAACACTACTTTGTTAATCGAATGGTGTATCCAAAAAATAAAATTGTCAGTGAAATGGAGACAGGAGAAGATTTTTTGAAGATCAACCGTATCTTGAAGAAGAGGAGGAGGAAGAACAAGATTCCGCATCAAAGCCACCAGAATACCGCGCTCTCAAATTTTATGCGTAATTTGTTTCGAGGTTGAGCCCAATGTACTATTGATGCCGTACAAACAGTTAGAAATATGCAACGCTTGTGTCCTAACGCTGCAAGCTAAGAGTATTCCGAGGACTAAAAGCTCTAACTGTCCAATTTGCCGTGAAAAGGTCGACGACACTATTCAAGTTTTCTTGTAATTGTAACTTTTACATATGTACTAATAGTTGCTATATTTTGTCAAATCTCATATGTACTGAATATATAGTATAAAGATACATTTCAAATTTTAATTTGGGACTTATTTCATCTTTTGACTTATTTCATTTGGGAGTTATTTTCATTTTTTGTGGGACTTGTTGTCTCATTATGAAATAACTGGAAATATTGGGGGTTATTTCGTTTCCTTCTTGGGAGTTTATTTCCTTTATTAAAGTTTGGAGTTATTTCATTTTTTATTGGGACTTATTTGTGCATTGGAGTTATTTTATGGGAGTTTCCTCCCGATGCATATTTTGGTCGGAGAAACTGCCGATCGGAAAAGAGAGCCCACTGTGTAGACATATCTCCCGCATGTCCCATGTTCCTGTGCGCTATATTTAGGTGCTACCACTATCCAGTACATTGTCAGGGGAACCGCGATCGCCACGGAGGTAGCAGATATCATACCGACCGACTATAAAAGTGCGATAATTCATTACAAAGACGATAAAGCGACGAAACTTGGTAGATGAGTTGAACTTATGACGCAGAATAGAAAACTAGTAAATTTTGGACAATGGGCGTGGCACCGCCCACTTTTAAAGAAGGTAATTTAGAAGTTTTGGAAGCTGTAATTTGGCAGTCGTTGAAGATATCATGATGAAATTTGGCAGAATCGTTACCCTTATTACTATATATCCGCTTAATAAAAATTAGAAAATCGGAGAACGAACACGCCCACTTTTAAAAAAAATTTTTTTAATTCAAATTTTAAAAGAAAAGTTAATATCTTTACAGTATATAAGTAAATTATGTCAACATTCAACTCCAGTAATGATATGGTGCAACAAAATACAAAAATGAAAGAAAATTTCAAATGGGCGTGGCTCCGCCCTTTTTCATTTAATTTGTCTAGGATACTTTTAATGCATAGTCGAACAAAAATTTACCAATCCTTGTGAAATTTGGTAGAGGCTTAGATTCTAGGACGATAACTGTTTTCTGTGAAAAGGGCGAAATCGGTTGAAGCCACGCCCAGTTTTTATACACAGTCGACCGTCTCCCTTCCGCTCGGCCGTTAACACGATAACTTGAGCAAAAATTGATATATCTTTACTAAACTCAGTTCACGTACTTATCTGAACTCACTTTATATTGGTGATAAAAATGGCCGAAATCCGACTATGACCACGCCCACTTTTTCGATATCGAAAATTACGAAAAATGAAAAAATGCCATAATTCTATACCAAATACGAAAAAAAGGGATGAAACATGGTAATTGGATTGGTCTATTGACGCAAAATATAACTTTAGAAAAAAACTTTGTAAAATGGGTGTGACACCTACCATATTAAGTAGAAGAAAATGAAAAGTTTTGCAGGGCGAAATCAAAAGCCCTTTGGAATCTTGGAAGAATACTGTCGTGGTATTACATATATAATAAATTAGCGGTACCCGACAGATGATGTTCTGGATCACCCTGGTCCACATTTTGGTCGATATCTCGAAAACGCCTTCACATATACAACTAGGGCCACTCCCTTTTTAAAACCCTCATTAATACCTTTAATTTGATACCCATATCGTACAAACACATTCTAGAGTCACCCCTGGTCCACCTTATGGCGATATCTCGAAAAGGCGTCCACCTATAGAACTAAGGCCCACTCCCTTTTAAAATACTCATTAACACCTTTCATTTGATACCCATATCGTACAAACAAATTCTAGAGTCACCCCTGGTCCACCTTTATGGCGATATCTCGAAAAGGCGTCCACCTATAGAACTAAGGCCCACTCCCTTTTAAAATACTCATTAACACCTTTCATTTGATACCCATATCGTACAAACAAATTCTAGAGTCACCCCTGGTCCACCTTTATGGCGATATCTCGCAAAGGCGTCCACCTATAGAACTAAGGCCCACGCCTTTTAAAATACTCATTAACACCTTTCATTTGATACCATATCGTACAAACAAATTCTAGAGTCACCCCTGGTCCACCTTTATGGCGATATCTCGAAAAGGCGTCCACATATAGAACTAAGGCCCAGTCCTTTCAAATACTCATTAATACCTTTCATTTGACACCCTATCGTACAAACAAATTCTAGAGTCACCCTAGTCCACCTTTAGGCTATATCTCGAAAAGGCGTCCACCTATAGAACTAAGGCCCGCGCCTTTTAAAATACTCATTAACACCTTTCATTTGATACCCATATCGTACAACAAATTCTAGAGTCACCCCTAGTCCTCGTTTATGGCGATATCTCGAAAAGGCGTCCACATAAGAACTAAGGCCCACTCATTTTAAAATACTCATTAACACCTTTCATTTGATACCCATATCGTACAAACAAATTCTAGAGTCACCCCTGTCCACCTTTATGGCGATATTCGAAAAGGCGTCCACCTATAGAACTAAGGCCCATTCCTTTTAAAATAATCATTAACACCTTTCATTTGATACCCATATCGTACAAACAAATTCTAGAGTCACCCCCTAGTCCTCGTTTATGGCGATATCTCGAAAAGCGTCCCCATAGAACTAAGGCCCACTCCATTTTAAAATACTCATTAACACCTTTCATTTGATACCCATATCGTACAAACAAATTCTAGAGTCACCCCTGTCCTCGTTTATGGCGATATCTCGAAAGGCGTCCACCTATAGAACTAAGGCCCATTCCATTTTAAAATAATCATTAACACCTTTCATTTGATACCATATCGTACAAACAAATTCTAGAGTCACCCCTGGTCCATCTTTATGGCGATATTTCTAAAACGGCGTCCATCTATAGAACTAGGCCCACGCCCTTAAAATACGCTTTAGTACCTTCCATTTGATACACATGTCATACAAACACATTGCAGGGTTACCCTAGCTTCTTTTTACAACATGTTGATTTTCCCTTACTTTGTCTCCACAGCTCTCAACTGAGTATGTAATGTTCGGTTACACCCGACTTAGCCTTCCTTACTTGTTTTATTCTTAGTTCTATTTTAGCAAAGCAGCAGCAAAGCTAACTCAGTTATTAATTTTGATTGTGACTTTGCTGGAGATAAAAACGTCTTGAAGTTTTTTTAAACTGTTGTATAGTCAATGCGCCGATATTTAAAATATAGCAGTAAAGGGAGAAGCTCTTTTAGCTCTGAACAATTACTTGTCCTATAGCAAGGTAAATCGCACCAATATTGTATTAACGTCATATGGCGAAGCTTATCATTTTATTTTTTCCAGAATATTTGGAAGACTTAAATGTTGTGTAGCTTGTGTATGTCAATCATAATACAATATAACAAATAGACAGAAAACCAATTTTACTCACGCAGGTTGGTGTCAATCGCAGCCAGCATTCAAAATCCTGAAATAGGCTCAAAGTTGGATCCAAAGTTTTGAATCATTCTAATATACAAATGAGCTTCTGTATTACTTTGTTAGCATTTCGTAATTTCTTTTGAAGGTATTAATGTATGCGTGAAATAACTGTTCTCTACGGCAAACCGATTTCTTAATTAGCTTACATTGTAGGGACTGCGACTTCATTTTCTAACACCTTTTCAAATTTGCTTGCGGTCAAAGCTTAGTTGTGTGCACGTGCAGTTGAAAGCAATTATAAAAGGGCTTAAAAAGATCCCACTAAAATAGTCAACAGAGTGAAATGATTTTAACCGCAACAAATAAGCAATTTAATGTTGGTAAAACTGTGCATTGCATATTTTATTTTATTAGCGAAATGTAAATGAGTCAATAGAAAGGTTGCATAGCGTTGCTATGACAAAGATGTCGTAGTCATCTTACATAAAAAAGGCAAAGGACAGGCTTGCTAGGAAATTGGAAAAGATTTAAACCGATTTTCGGGTGGGTTATACTTTAGAAGTAGGTGGCGTGAAAAGAGACATTAGACCGTCCTCAATTATGAATATATTTTGAGAGCTGTGTGAATATGGCAGCTCAAAATGTGATTTTTATAACGAAACAATGTGCATCGTTTGCTTAGGATAGCCCACCCACTTTGATCGTTGCCCAACTCTTGAAAAAAATTATCTTGAACAAATTTCAAGTTGAAACCCCCAAACTCAAACAAGTTAAATGATTATTTTTACACTGACTGTGGTTCGTTTGCACAAGCTAAGCCTAGTATAGCCCACCCTATTTCTTCACTAACCCACTCAGAAACAAAATTTCAGGCTGTGTGAGGATGGCACCCCGAATGTGATTTTTTTTAATAAAAACTATGTGTCTCGTTTGCCCAAGGTTAGCCTTTTATTTGTTATCCTACTCTTAGAAAAAAGTTATTTTAAATAAAAAAGCTAACATTTCTTTACACTATGCTCCGTTGCCAGTGTTTAGCCTAGGTTAGCTCAACCTTTATCGTTAGTCCGGCCGAGGAAAAAAATTATCGTAAAGAAAGTGGTCAAATTGAAAAACACTCAAAAACAAAAAACAAAGTGATTGATTTCACACTGTGGTACATTTTGCCCACGATTTAGCCAGATAGCCCAATCTTGTTTTCGTTTCTTTATCGAAAAATTGTAGCTGAAATAGAGTTTTGCATTTCTATGCCGATGGACTGATTTCCGATGGTCGTAAAAAAAACTGGTTAAGGATTCAAGATTCTAACGAAAAGCAATTCGGTAGCCATGCAACTGCATGGGGTGGTTATAAACACAGAGAAAGCAAAACAATACAAGAAATAGCCTTAGAAGTCTTTATAAACATTGCCGGGGCTTTCGGCAAAGTATGTTAATAATTACATTGCAGTACATCCAGCCTTAACTAGGAAGACCAGCTCGCAGTGGGGGCTGTTTAAAGCGAAGAATCATTGGAGAGTCGTACGCCCCACAGCGGGGTTTTATCACACTTGTTGTGGTACTGGTTATCAACCAACAGTTCAGGCGGCTCAACGTGGGACCCGTGAAACTTAACGCGTACCCAGATAACATTGCAGTTGTCATAAGTAGAAAATGTCTTCCAACGATTATAATCAGCTTTCTGCTGTTGAAGAGTGGATGAGTTTGAGGGTGTGGGTGAGGTGTCGAGTTATTCGCTACTTTTTGTCTTCTTCCTTTCTGTCATAGCGCATCG
>JARSSU010041702.1:2500-12321 GCA_029619165.1 Eurosta solidaginis
AAACACGCACGTGATGAGTGAAAAAAAAAAATTCTCGAGTGAAACAAAAAAAAAAATAAAAAAAAAAAAATGGGCTGTGCAAGCAATTCCGTATAATTGCTTTAACTGTTTTCCACTAAGGCAATGGCAACATTTCCCCCCATCTACCTTTTTCCCCCAGTCCTATCCCTTCGCTCCAAACCAAATTCGCTAAATTTTGCTCTTTCGCCTTCCCTCGCTCAATTCCCCCTTTCCAGCTCGGCCCTGCCACAATTCCCCATCCCCCCCCCCAATCCCGCCCCCGATGTTAAGTTTAAAATCGCGCTCCCACGTCCTTCGTCCGCCCCGTGGATCGATCGTCAAATTGTTTTATTTTTATGTGTGGGCGGTTTTTTTTGGTTGTGTTTTTATAGAAAAACCTTTTTATATCCTATGGGTTTACACCCCGCGAAACCCCTCTTCCCGTTCCCTCAGATGGGGGGTGGGAGGTCGGGGTCGTGTTCGAAAGGTTTTTTTAGTTAGTTTGAATACTTTTCAGTGATGAAATTATACATGGCGTACCAAGAAAAGAAAAAGATCAAAAAGAAAAAAACAAAAAGGCAAAGAAAAAAAAAAAAAAAAAAAAAAAGAGAAACAAAAAAAAAAGGAAAAAAAAAAAAGCCCCCCAGTGACGGGATGCGTCGCGAGGAGACGGTGGCTAGCGATGCGCTAAATACATCAATGCCTGGTGCTCGCATTAACGGCATGTCATATTAAGGAGTTGTATCACGCAGTTCGCTGGCGCAAATAGGCATACGCAGAAAAAAAAAAAAAAAAAAAAAAAAGAAAAAAAAGAAAGTCGCATAAAAAAAAAAGGAAAAAACAAAGAAAAAAAACAAAAAACAAAAAGGGGAAAAATAAAACAAACAAAATAAAAAAAAAAAGAAAAACAAAAAAAAAAGAAATGGCAAAGCATAAGAAAAGAGGGCAAGAAACAAACAAAAAAAAAAGTGGCGAGCCAAAAAAAAAAGAGCAAAACAAAGAAACAAAAAAAAAAGAAAACACAGAATCAGCAAAAACAAAAAAAAGAAAAAAAAAAAAAAACAAAAAAAAGAAAAAAACAGGGTGGGCAGGGAGGGAAAAAAAAAAAAAAAGGAAAAAATAAAAAGAGTAACAGCCAAAAGAAAAAGTAACGCTGGAAAAAAAAAATAAAACATAAACGGACAGTAAAAAAAAAAAAAAAAATGCAAACAAAGACGAAACTAAAAAAAAAAGAAAACAAAAAAGGAATTCGCTAAAAATCAGAAGGGGAAAATAAAGGGCACAATAAAGAAAAAGAGAGGAAAAAAAAAAAAAAAAAAAAATATACAGAAGAAAAATCGACAAAACGAAAAAAACAAAAAAAAAAAAAGAAAAAAAAAATGAACCTAAAAAAAGAAAAAAAAGGAAAAAATAAGAAAAAAGACGAAAAAAGAAAAAGTAAGGTCAAAAGCAAAAAAAGAAAAAAAAAAAAATAAAAAAAACACAAAAAAAACACGAACAAAAAAAAAACAAAATACAACATAACATAAAAAGAATAACAGCAAAAAAAAAATACAAACATGAAAAGAAAAAAAAAATAGAATACAAAGGCAAAAAAAAAAAGATACGGAAACATAAAAAGGAAAAAAAAAAAAGAGAAAAAAAATAGAATCACATAGCCGGGGACGGTGGGGCCGGCTTTAGAGACACGCAGCTGTCGCCTTGCAAAATATACTATATTATCGCTCGTCGGGCAAAGTCGCGTGGTCCCCCCCGGCCTTTTGGCCTTCATTATTTGTGATTGTCGGGCTTTTTCCTTCGCTCTCGTTTTCTGCTTTGAGTTTGTCTTCGGCTTTTTATTCTCTTTTTCGCTTTCTTATAATTGTTTTTAATCTCTTCTTACGCTCATTACAAATCTAGCGTTTTCTCGCTCGGGAAGAAGCGTTTCTCTTTTTCTGTCTTTAATCTTTATTCTTGTGTTTTCTGCTTATGTTTGCTCTTTTATTGTCGGGGGTTTTTTGTTTTTTTAAATTTTTTTTTCTTTTCTTATTTAAGAGGTCGCGCCTTTGTCATAGGCGAGCATCCCTGGCGGGCTAGCACGGGTAGCAGTATCCTTACTTCCTAACTAAAAAATAATTCGCTGACGTTCTCTAACTGACGCGTGGGCGTTTGTCGGTGGGGTGCTGCTGCATCTATTCGCCCTTCCTGCTCAGGCTGTCGGAAAAAAAAAAAAAAAGAAAAAAATAAAAAATAAGCATTAAAAATACCTAACGCGAAAAAAAAAAAAAAAATGCAAAAAATGAAAAATACGGAACAAAAAAAAGCGAAAAGAAATAAAAAACAAACAAGAAAATACAAATAACAATAAAAAAATACAAAAAAAAAAAAAGAAAAAAAAACACAAAAAACAACATCAAAAAAAAAACCCAAAAATAAAAAGTCTACCAAAAAAACCGGTTGGCAAACAAAAAAAAGAAAAGAAAAAAACAAGAACAATAAACCTAAAAAAAAAAAAAGGGACAACAACAAAAAAAACAGTAATGCAAGAGAAAATTCGCAACGAAAAAAAAAAAAACTCCAACATAAAGAAAAAAAAAAATATGTAAAAAAACGAAAGAAAAACAAAAAAAAAAACAAAAAAAAAGAATAAAAAGAAAAAGAAGACGTGCGCCGTGAGCAATTTCGACCGAAAAAAAACAAAATAAAAAGAAAAAAAAAAGAAGTAACAAAAAACAAAGCAAAAAAAAAAAAAATCAAGCAAAATACCCTAAAATCAAAACACAAAAAAAAGCAAGGATAAAAAAAAAAGAGAAAAAAGAAATCAAAAGAAAAACATAAAGAAAAGATAGAACAAACAAACTCGAAAAAAAAATAAAAAAGAAAAAATGAAAAAACAAAAATAAAAAAAAAATAAGAAACAAAATACTACCAAAATAAAAAAATCAAATAAAAAAAAAAAAAAAAAAAAAAAAAAAACAAAAATACACAAAGACAAAAAACAAAAATAAGAACAAAGTGAACACTGAGAAAAAAAAAATCACAATCAAAAGAAAAAAAAAATCAGAAAAATAAAAAAACTGAAAATTATCATTCCAAAAAAAAAAAAAAACAAAAAAAAAAGAAATACACTAAATATAAAAAAAATAAAAGCAAAAGAACAAAAGAAACAAAAAAAAGAAGTAAAAAAAAAAAAAAAAATTCCAACATACAATGATTAAAAAAAAAAAAAATATTGGATGGTCGCTATATATGAAATGGCTAAAAAGAAATAGCAACTAAAAGAAAAAAAATAGGAAAAAAAGAAAGGAAAAAAAATAAAAAAAAAAAAAAAAAAGAAGAAAAAAAGCGAATCAGACAAAAGAAAATACATACGGAAAAAGAAAAAAAAAAAAAGAAAAAAAAAAAAAAAAAACAAAAAAAAAAAAAAAAGACAGAGAGGAAAAAAAAAGAAAAAAAAAAAAAAATAATAAGAAACAAATCGCTAGAGAAAAAGAGAAAAAAAAAAAAAAAGCCTCAAATCACTAAAAAAAATAGCAAGCAAAACAAAATAAAAATCGCCGACAAAAAATAAAAAAAAAAAAAAAAGGGCGGCAAGGAGATGAAAAAGCTGGGCGTGAAAAAAAAGAAGAAAAAAAAATACCTAAAAAATACCTACCAAGTGAAAAAAAAGAATACACAAAAGCAAAAGAAAAAAAGAAAAAGAAAAAAGAAACGAAGGGAAAAAAAATAACACTAGAAAACTAGAAAATAAATACACAAAAAAAAAGCTCACATAAAAAAGAGCCCGAAGAGTAAACAACATAAAACTATGAAAGAAAAAAAAAATAAAACAGCAACAAAAAAAAAAAAAAATAGGAAAAGAAAAAAAAAAAAAAAAATGAAAAAAAAAAACCCACAAATAAAAAAAAAATAAAAAAGAAAGAGGAAAAAAAAAAAAAAAAACTTGCAAAATAAAAAAGAAAAAAAAGGGTCAAAAAAGGAACAAATATATGAAAAGAAAAAAAGAAAAAAGAGAAACAAAAAGAAAAAAAAAACAAGAAAACAATAAACAAAAAAAAAAAACAAAAGAACAAACAAAAATAAGAAAAAAAAAAAAAATACAAGTGAAAAAAAAAAAAAAATAAAACTATAAAAAAAAAAAAACAAGAAAAAAAAACAAAAAAAAATACCACAAAAAATAAAAAATGAAAAAAAAAAAAAACAACAATACAGACAAAAAAAAAAAAAAAAAAGATTCATGAATGGCAAAGTATAAAAAAAAATAGACAAAAGAAAAAAAAAAAAAGAAAACAAATAAAAAAAACCTAAAAAAAAAAACATAAACAAAGAAAAAGACAAAAGAGAAAAAAAAAAAAAAATAAAAAAAAAAAAAAAAAACAAAGGTAAACCTAAAAAAATAGGAAACAATAAAAAAAGAATAAGAAAAAAAAAAAAAACAAAAAATAAAAAAAAAAAAAAAGACATATTAAAAAAAGAAAAAAAAACAAAAAGGGAAAAAGACTAAAAAAAAAAAAAAAGAAAAAAATAAAAAAATTAACAAAAAAGAAAAGAAAAAAAAAGAAATAACAAAAGAAAAGAAAAACAGATGAAAAAACTAAGAAAAAAAAAAAAGACAACAAAAAAACAAAAAATGTGTAAATCGTAAAAATCAAAAAAAAGAAAAAGAAAAAAAAAAACAAAATAAAAACATAAAAATAATTGAAAAATAAAAGCAAGATAAAAAAAAAAAACAAAAAAATCTAAAAAACAATAAACACGAAAAAAAAAATAAGCAAAAAAAAAAAAAAAAAGGAAAAAAACAAAAACAATAAAAAAGAAAAAGAAAATATGTAAAAAGAAATATAAAAATGTGGGGGAAAAACAAAAAAATAACAAAAAATAAAAAGAAAAAAAGAAAACATAAGTAAAAAAAACAAAGAGAAAAAAGTAAACTGAGCAGATGATGATTCAATTGAATTTAATGGTTGTACTGAAAGAAAAACGAATAAAAACGAAAAAAAAAAAAAAAAAGAAGAAAAGAATAAAAAAAGAAAAAAAAAAAATAAAAAAATTAAACAAAAAAAAGAAAAAAGATAAAAAAAACGAAAAGTGAAACATACGTCAAATTGAAAATATAAAAAAAATAAATAAGAATAACAAAGATAAGTGCATAAAAAATAAAAAGAAAAAAAAAAGAAAAAAGAAAAATAAGAAAAAAAAAAATGAAAAAAAAAAAAAAAACAAAATACAATTAAAAGAAAAAGAAAAAGAATAAAAAAAAAAAAAAACAATTACAGCAAAAAAAAAAAAAACAAAATAATAATGGAAGAAGCAAAAGAAAAAAAAATCATAAAAATTGAAAAGAAAAATGAGGAATGAAAGCAATAAAAAAATAAGTAGTAGCATAATTAAAAAAGAAAACAAAAAAAAAAGTAAAAAAATAAAAAAAAAAAAAAAAAAAAAATAAGAAAAAAATAATATGACAAAAAAAAAAAAAAAATATAAAAAATATACAAAAGATAAATAATTAAAAATAAGGAAGAATAAAGAAAAAAAAAAATAATAAAAAAAATAAATGATATAAAATATACTGAAATAAAAAAGAAAAAAAAAAAAAAAAAAAAAAGGAAAACAAAAAAAAAAGAAAAAAAAAAGAAAAAATACGAAAAAAAGAAGAAAAGAAAAACTGGAAATAAATAAACATAAAAAGAAGAAACAAAAAAAGGGGAATAATAAAGAATGAAGGTACACAAAAAAAAAAAAAAAAGTAAAAAAAAAAAAATAAAAAAAGAAAAAAAAAAAAAAAAATAAAAAAAAAAAAAAAAAAGAAACAAGAAAAGAAAAAAAAAAGAAGGAAAAAAACAGAATAAGAAAGAAAACAAGCCAGAAGGGAAGAAAAATTTCAGCGAAAAAAAAAAACAAAAAAAAAAAAAAAAAAATACAAGAAAAAAAAAGGGGGGAAAAAAAAGAAGAGGCCGAGAAACGCGGAGCGAAAGGGAGAAACGGGAGTGACATCAAGGATAAATCATGCAAAAAAGCAAGCGGACGCAAGCAAGCAGCGAATACTACAAGCATGCAGACGCAATAAATGAGTTTAGTAAATTTAATTAACATTTTCTGTTTTTATAATTTTTTTTAATGTTAAAATAAAAAATATTATTAAAAAAATATAAAAAAAACACAACCACTCTTTTTTTCACTTTTCAAAAAACCCCCCCCAAACAAAGCCTTTTATTCGTTTTTCCACATTTGTTTTCATATTAATCAATATATAATAAAGTAATTTCCATATATTCTAAAAAATACTCCACGTAAACTTTATTCCCCCCTCTTTCACTTTTTACCCGTAAAAAAAAAATTGAAAAAAAATAAAAAAAAAAAAACAAAAAAAAAATTTTAAAAAAAATAATGTTAAAAAAAAAGCTAAAAGAAAAGAAACACAAACTTTCTTTTTTTTTTTTCCTTTTTTTTTTTTTTTTTTTTTTTTTTTTTTTTTTTTTTTTTTTTTTTTTTTTTTTTTTTTTTTTTTTTTTTTTTTTTTTTTTTTATTTTTCTTTTTTTTTTTTTTTTTTTTTTTTTTTTTTTTTTTTTTTTTTTTTTTTTTTTTTTTTTTTTTTTTGGGGGGGGGGGGGGGGGAAGAAAAAAAAAGAGGGGAGGGGGGGGGGGGGGGAGAAAAGGGAGGGGGGGGGGAGGGGGGGGGTGGGGGGGGGCTGGGGGGGGGGAAGGGGGGGAAAAAAAAAAAAAAGGAAAAAAGGGGAAGGAAAAGAAAAAGAAAAAAGAAAAAGAAGGGAAAAAAAAAAAAAAAAGGGGAAAAAAAAAAAAAAAGGGGGGGGGGGGGGGGGGGGGGGGGGGGGGGGGGAGGGGGAGGGGGGGGGGGGGGGGGGGGGGGGGGGGGGGGGGAATACTACCCCAATCAAATCCCATAAACAATTAAAAACGGAAAGACTGCTCGGATGAAAGGTCCTCTAATTAATCCCAGGAATCCCATTACTAAACAGCCTCCTTCTCTTCCCTACCCATCCATAAAGAGATACCCTTATGCATCACCAACCCAACCATACTTACGAACCTAAGTTTTAATCCATCTCACAAAATAAATTTGAATTTACGAACACGTATTTCCAACTCAAATACAAAAATCTTTATTTAACAATTTTTGATAACCGACTTCATGTTTAAGTTTTAAATTTTGAAGTTTAAATCTAAATTTATTGTTTGGTCACCTTAATGCATATTATACCAGTTTGGTTTTACGTCCGCCAGTGGGGTAGTGAAATTTATATATAAGAGGGAAGCATTGGATATTGTTGAAAAAAAGATGTAAAAGTATCTAAAAAGCTTTTATGTTTTATGATACATTTATAGCGAAATTGCGAATGAAATGTTTGCTCTTCTTTTTTGTATACTAATTAAATAAATTTGTTTTTCATATACCGTTTTGATTCGTTTGAAATTATTTGCTCTCATACATTTTGAGTCAGTGCAAATTGCAATAATTAATTTGATCAAATAAAATAAAAAAAGTTTAACCGAACATTGTTATAACTTAGCTTCAAAAGTGAAAAAATAAGTAATAGTTATCAATAATCAAAAAAATAATTATCAATTTTGTTATAAAAAGTGAAAGAGTAGTTTCTGTATAAGTAACCAAGTACGCCGAGTAGAAATCAACACCAAATGGACCAATCATAGATATATCAGCACCAGCCTGAATGCTTTTTGTACCAGATTTGGCAATTGTACCCAAATTGTTGAGTAAATCAGTTTTGGTCATACCAATACCAGTATCAATAATTGTCAAGGTGCCAGGAGTTTTGTTTGGGATGAGCTTAATGTACAACTCTTTACCGCTGTCCCATTTTGTAGGATCTGTGAGTGACTCGTAATGTATTTTTATACAAATCATCGGATGCATTAGAATTCAATTCACGTAGGAAAATTTCTTTGTTCGAGTAGAATGTGTTGGTGATCAACGACATAAGCTGAGCAACCGCAGCTTGGAAAGCGAAGGTTTCCAAATCTTCTGGAATCTGTATTCTTTAATTTTTTTATAAAACTGCACAAAATTCAATAAAATTTCCTTTTTCTTTTTAAAAAATTGGCAAATTCACTTTTTATGTACTCTTAACCAGCAAAATTATTTTCAAGCGTATTTTTTTCACTCTAACTGATCTGCTCCAATTCCAACTTAAAAAGGAAAGAGCTCTCCCCAGCGGAAGTTCGAAGTTGCTCTCTCTCGTGCAGCTGGTTTGACATCTCTCCACTGTCAAGTTGACAAACTTCACAAATACTGCAGTGTCGTTATTAGGGTTACCATCAAATGCATAAAATGATACTAAGTTTTAGAGTGGACTTTTACATGAAACCCTAAAGGAAGTGAGGACAGTTGCATTTTCATGTGTCATACTTATATTTAAATAGATTTCTTTCGTTCAGACTTTGACTTTGAGAGGCTAGTGCGTCATAAGTAAGTTGAGAATAGCTCAACATTTAGCTGGCGCTGCATAAACTGTGTTGCGAGACCGCACGTCCTGTACTCAGACTGCCATTGTAACACAAGCGACAAAACTTGAATGTCAAAATGCGTATAAATTGGTATCAACTATGTAACAAAAATAACAACAACACCAACAAAAAAGTACGCCATAACTCTTAACACTGCAAAGCATAACAACATGAAAGTAGTAGTGAAGCATGCACAACTCTATATGCAACATGCATTGTATGAGGTAGTGATGCAACGTGCAGTAACGACACCAGCACAGCAATAACAATCTGTGCCCGGGGAAAGGTTTCAAGATATGCCGCTGTTAGGACGGTGGCACTTTATATGTGGCAGGAAAATGTAGGTGAAGGAGCAGCGGTGCAGAGAAAAAATGTTGCATGCATACTTAAGTAGTTTTGCATGTAAATTTTGTTGAATGCAATTTAACTTTTAATTACATTTGATTACATATATACATACATATGTACATACATAGTAACACATAAATATTAAAAATTTAATATATGTATTTAAATTGTTTTTGTTTTTTGCACATTTTCGTTACCATGTTTTATTCAAATTTTTACATACAAGTGAGTACAGCGCATAAATTCTTCTGTAACATATCCATTTATCCTTCCGCTGTCATTTAGTGTAAAGTTATGCTAGTGTTGCATTAAACACCAGCGAGCACTACAATGGCAGTTTAGATTTTTATCAAATTTCGCCGATAATTTTTTTATATTTTCGATAAATTCAGAATAAACTCCAGTGAATATTGTACCTGGAACTATTTTTAATTTTTTACTTAGCGCTTCCTGTATTCAAAAAATATGTTCTTTTGTAGCCCAATAATTTTAAGTTTAATGAAGTACAAGTTATATGTCTCTCAAAATTCATATTTTTGGTATTTATTACAACATTACAAAAACAAAAAATTAAATTCGAAGTTTTACTCAGTTTTTTGAGTATGCTAACGAAGTGTGTATAAGTTTTAGGTATCTCAAAACTCAGAACGAGTTTTTATTTTATAAAAAAAAATTAAAATCGAGAACAAAAATAAAGACGAAAAAATAAAAAGGTCGAACACCGAGACATTTTTATGAAAGTATGCAAAAATTGCCCAATCACTTTTAGTCTAAACCAAAGTAGAAGTTATAGCTTTCTCAAAATTTGCACTGACTTTTGGCAATGAAAAAAAAATTATAAAACAAAAACACAAAAACAATTTTTGTTCAATAGAAAAATAGTAGAAAGAAAAAATTTAGACAACTGCCAAAGTTCGTTGTATAGATCCATTTCGGACTGCTAAATTCCCTTCTCGGCAGGAACCAATTAATTTTTGTAAAAGTTAAATGTCTCTAAAATTCATATTGCG
>JARSSU010041705.1:0-16513 GCA_029619165.1 Eurosta solidaginis
GGCATTAATAGTATTCTAGACACATGAATGAAAAAGGGGCGGAGCCACGCCATTTTGAATCTTCTTTTATTTTTGTATTTTGTGTTGGCACCGTTTCATTACTGGAGTTGAATTTTGATATAGTTTTACATGATATACTGCACTGAAAACCCGAAAATTCCTTTCAAAAATTTCATACACAGAGGTAACCGCTTTATTGTCTCTGCGTACGGAGTCTTAATAGCTGATGAACACATCTTCGATCCCTGATCTAGATTTTTATGTGACACGATGTCAGGAGTTTCGTGCAATTCCTACTTTACTTCACCAATGCACATTAAAATACCACATAACTCACTATGTCAGTCAGGGCCACCTCACGAGAAATTAGTGAACATTTCAATATAATACGATTTCGGTCCATACGAGAAAAGTGTCTGCTGTTTATACATATTTGCCTCAAATGTGCATATCATTTTTCAATGCAAAAATTTCCTTTTATTAAAACTACATAAGCACTAAACCCACCTAATCTCTGATTTAATACGCGTACATAACATTGCACCCAACTACCACTTGAACCATGCCACCAGTGCGTATACGCACATTTTTATACTCAGTTTGCTACCACAGAGTATATTAACTTTGATTGGATAACGTTGATTGTACAGGTATAAAGGAATCGAGATAGATATAGACTGTCATATATCAAATCATCAGTATCGAAAAAAAATTGATTGAGCATGTCCGTCCGTCTGTCCGTTAACACGATAATGAGTAATTTTTGAGGTATCTTGATGAAATTTGGTATGTCGGATCCTGGGCACTCATCCAGATCGCTATTCAAATGAATGAGATCGGACTAAACCACGTCCACTCTTTCGATATCGACATTCGAAAACCAAAAAGTGCGATAATTCATTACCAACGATGTGATAAAACGATGAAATTTGGTAAGTGGGTTGACTTATGACGAGGAATAGAAAATTAGTAAATTTTGGACAATGGGCGTAGCACCGCCCACTTTTAAAGAGGTAATTTAAAAATTTTTGCAAGCTGTAATTTGGCATTCGTTGAAAATATCATGATAAAATTTGGCAGGAACGTTACTCCTATTACTATTGTATGCTGAATAACTGGCAATTCGTTTTGCGAACACGCCACTTTTTCAAAAAAAATTTCTTGAAGTCGAATTTTAACAAAAATTAATATATTTAACAGTATATAAGTAAATTATGTTCACATTCAACTCCAGTATGATATGGTGCAACAAAATACAAAATAAAAAAATTTTTAAATGGGCGTGGCTCCGCCCTTTTTCATTTAATTTGTCTAGAATACTTTAATACCATTAGTCAGACAAAATTTACCAACCTTGTGATTGGTAGGGGTATAGATTCTATGACGATAACAGTTTTCTCTGTGAAAATGGGCGAAAGGGGTTGAGACGCGCCAAGTTTTTATACACAGTCACCGTCTGTCTTTCCGCTCAGCCGTTAACACAATTTCAATTTAATTGAAGCAAAAATTGATATATCTTTACTAAACTTAGTTCACGTACTTATCTGAACTCACTTTACTTGGTATAAAAAATGGCCGAAATCTACTATGACCACGCCCACTTTTCGATATCGAAAATAACGAAAATTAAAAAAGCCGTTATTCTATACCAAATATGAAAAAAGATAAACATGTAATTGGATTGGTTATGACGCAAATATAACTTTACAAAAAACCTTGTAAATGAGTTTGACACCTACCGTATTAAGTAGAAGAAAATGAAAAAAAGTTTTGCATGGCGAGAATCAAAAGCCCTGGATTCTGGCAGTGAATACTGTTCGTGTTATACATTGTAAATCAATTAGCGGTACCCGACAGATGATGTTCTGGTTCATCCTGGTCCACATTGTGGTCGATATCTCGAAATGCATTCACATCATACAACCCAACACTCCCTTTTAAACCCTAATTAATAACTTTAATTGATACCCACAACGTACAAACAAGTTCTAGAGTCACCCCGGTCCAAGTATGGCGATATCTCAAAAAAGCGTCCACATATAGAACTAAGCCCACTCCCTTTAAAATACTCATTGACACCTTTCATTGATACCCTATCGTCAAAAATTCTAGAGTCTCCCTGTTCGCTTTATGCGATATCTCGAAAAGGGTTCCACAATAGACTAGATCCACTGCCTTTTAAATATTATTAGCACCTTTCTTGATACCCATATCGTACAAACGCAATATAGAGTCACCGCTGGTCCACCTTTATGGCGATATCCCGAATGGCGTCACACTATAGACTATGGCCCACTCCCTTTTAAATAATCTTTAATTCTTTCCATTTGATACCATGTCATAAAAACACATTCCAGGTTTACCTAAGTCATTTTCCTACATGTAATTTTCCCTTATTTTGTCTCCAAAGCCTCAGTTGAGTATGTAATGTTCGGTTACACCCGAACTTAGCCTTCCTTACTTGTTTTTTGTTTATATTTGGTTAGAGTTACGTACATATATTATAAGGGAGACATGCTGTACCGCCCAGGGAAGACGATGGGTCCGAGACCATAATCAATGATGATGGAATTATTGTTTATCCACCCACTCTGACGAAAAGTTATTTCAATATCGAGCAGCGAGCTGAACTGTCTGTGGAGATAGGTTTCTGTCTACTGAATTTCAGCTTCGATGGTTTTCGTAAGGACGATTGTGAATCCATAGTTTTTGTTAATGTCGCTCTGTCTTAGTTCGTTCACTCTCGTCGTAAGAGTACTCTCACAAACTTCATTTCCACTGTATGTGACAAGATGTACCATCACCACGTTCCCTTTATTGCTGAGCTGAAGAAGCTTTATTCCCGAGAAAAGGGCACTCCTTTGTCCTATCTACAAAAACGCAATTCCTGCACGGCGCAAGTTTTGTGGACATCAGCCCTTTAAAAAAAATAAATAAGTAATGTAAGGCATACGATATACCTCCGAAGACATTTAGCCGAGCTTCTCAGCCCTCTAAGTATCGCGTATTAGGTTCAGTCAACGTATCGTGCGAAATTATGATGCGGCCTATACCTGGTGGTTTACCCTCAGCCAGATTTTACAATGATCTTGGAAAAACCCGAACAAAAGATCGACAAGAGTCATTTCTTCGTCGATCTGCCTTGTCGACATAAATGAGCTACCTATTGCGCTATGTCTGACTTTGGATTTACTGCACAGATAAAGTTGAGTCAACATTATCAGCTCTGTAGGATGGGAAAACCTCCCTCTCGAGGCAGCATTTCCATAAACTTAACATACGCTATACCTTGCATTTAATTGTGTATATTGATTAAATAGAACCCAATACTTTGGATTCAGGGGTTTGCAGCGAAATATTATAGCTTTTCAAACCAACTGTCACTCACTACCCATGGCAATACGGTCTTTTTATAAAGACTCTCTGAACAGAAATGTTTTCCAATCGGCTACCGAGTTTGGGCATAAAAATTATTGTAACTGAAGGCTGTATATACCTGCTTATTCCATTGGTATCAGCTATCGTGAAGGAAGATTATACTGGCTTGCTCAACCGCGAGACAACCAAAATCACCTAGACTCATCATTCCCCATAAGAATCATCCTCAAGTAATTTGATTTGTTTGCTTTTTAATACGCTAAGACCAGCCTACTTGTGTGATGTAGATAGATAGATAGATGTTGTGAGGTTAACACTGCGACCCATTGGTCTATTGTGCCCTCATTCTCTTACAACACTTCATCCAAGCCGAGTTCTCTGAGAAAATCCAGAATGGTTCTCGGCTTCAGAGCGTGTGTGTGACTATTTTCTAGTTTGGATGATCCTAGGATCCTAAGTTCTTCGTCCTCGCGACTACCTCACATTTCTTCAGGATGTGTTCTGCAGACTCATCTTCGACATCACAGAATCGGACAAGACTACTAGCTGATATGCCCAATTTATGCATATGGCTCGTTAGCCTACAGTGACCTGTGAGTATACCTGTTAAAATCGTAAGGCTACTTTTGGGAGGTTAATCATAGCCTTATATCGCTTCGAGTTGTACCCTCCTATTTAGTGCCTTTGCCTGCCTAAGTGTGTTTGTATGTATGTACACTTTTATATCAAATAATACAAAAAAGGTTACGCATACGATTCGCCTGCCTCCTTTAGAAGTTGTTCGTATATGTATGCTATATTTGTACCAATAATTCCGAAATATTATTTGAACCATAGCAGGTCAAGCCCCCAAATATAATAATTTGTTTCTTTTATGAAGTTAGTTTTTTTATACCCAGCGGTACTTGTATACATGGTATTATAAAATTGATTGTATAACGGTTGGTTGTACAGATATAGGAATTGAGATAGATATAGGCTTTCTTAATCAAAATCATCAGTATCGAAAAAATGTTATTAAGCCATCTTCGTCCGTCCGTCTGTCCGTCCGTTAACATGTTAGGCTAGGCTAGGTGCAAATGACCACCGGTGCGAGCACCAGTGCACTTACGCCTAAAAAGGTCCCATTGTAATACCACGTGGATCTCTCCCCTACTCAAGCCAACAGGTTGATTCAGCAGTAATCAGGAATTTCTTAGGTTCCAACTTAGCCAAATCACAAAGGCCGTCAAAGCAGGCAGATCCCAGAGGTTTCTTCCTCTTGCCCCAAAGCGCAGGACAATCGCACAGAAAACGCTTGACTGTTTCTATCTCCTCTTCGTATTTGCAGCTCCTACAGTAATCATTATAGGGAGCACCCAGCCTATTTGTGTTATAAGTCCAACCACCATATATATGTCCCCCTTCTGTTGTAAAACTTGCTATTGGGGTAGGACGGAGGTGGCATGTGGCATGCTGGTAAGCCCCTGCTAGCCCGTCGGGTGCGGTGAGTTTTTGCTCACCAACCTTACTTTCAGTCATACAAAAAAAGATATTCATGTCTGAAATCTACAAAAAAAAGGAAAGCTGAAAAGATCTAACCGTGTCAGGTGGAGTCATCCCTCGCCTTCTGCGTAAAGCCTCGACGCAGCCTTTGGCATTGAACTGACTCCTACATTGCAGCAACGCTCTCCCCCTTAGCCTGACATTTATCTGTCCTTTATTGTCGCATGTTCTGAGGCATGCATCGCGCTTCATCGTCGCCTCACTTCCACGTCCCCCTCTTTGCTCCCTTGCAACACCCACACCAACTGAGTGTCCTAGCCTGACATTTTTAGGGTAAACTCAACCCAGAAAAGTCTAAATTTAATCCAGAGGGAAACTTGAATTTCGTTTCAGAAATTTAACAAATAGGTACAATATGTTTTCTAAATAACTAAAGTTGTAAACAGGAAAAAAATAAAA
Source organism: Eurosta solidaginis (assembly GCA_029619165.1). Taxonomy (NCBI): domain Eukaryota; kingdom Metazoa; phylum Arthropoda; class Insecta; order Diptera; family Tephritidae; genus Eurosta; species Eurosta solidaginis. Next base: position 5,323 of record JARSSU010041705.1, read on the forward strand.
GATAATGACCAAAGATCCAATGATACTAACTATTATCAATAATTAATTAAGTGCAAATAAAAAAAATATATATAGAATTATTTAAATAACAATCGATTAATATAAATAGGCTAATTACTAATCGAAAGAGAGGAATTCATAGAAAACTTCAACAAAAATATAATCAAAAATATCTAGCTTACTAAATATAAGATATTTCAAATGCAACCGGGATTTAAAAAGTAAGTCAAAAGAAAAAAATTGAATTACAAAAAAAATGCGATTTAAAGTTCAATTGAATAAAGTGGGTTCAGTTATCTGACCGCCACTGTAGACCACTAATTCATTAGTCTCTACTGACTTCCTTATATATGCGTACTCAAGTGATCAAAACAACAAAACAGCAAGCTATATACACTTAACCCACTAGCACTTACCAGCACGGCTTGCCACACCATGTTTTCATTTTGGACCAAAATTCATCTACAAAAAGGACCAGATCTCAAAAAAAAGAACCAAATTTTACTTTTATTTTATGGGTATACAAACAATTCGGCAAATTACTACAGTGTCGTATTCGTTGTAAAATGTAAATATTTTAGCATATAAAATTTATATATATAAAATCTATAATAAGCACAGCGAATAAGAGACACTTGGCTTTAATTCAAACTGCACAAACAATACTAATGTATACCTTTAGGTATGTATTACATTTTCACACCTCTAGGATAAGTCAAACGTTTATGAGCCTAGTTTTGCTTGATTGCAATGGAATAAAAAATACAGCGCAGTTAGGTTGTACCTACTAAGGAACAGTTAAAAAATTTGCGTTGCTGCAAACTCAGTAAATTTTAAATAAAATTAAGAAATTGTGTTGATGCTATTTTTATATATGCTTACTTTTTCCCTGACAGTTTAAACTTCATACCAAAGCCTAGATTCAGTAAGTCTGAGTTTTGAACTCAGATTAAAAGTCAAGCAATCGTTTCCACATATATGTATAAAGCTATCACTTTCAAAAAGTATTTCTTACTTACTTCCAGTTAACATATACTAAGTTTTCAAGTATATATATTGAGTGGTTTTACACCACAATAGTCCTGGAATTCCTTGAACCCATTGAGCTGCTTTGAGCAGATTGAGAAAGACCTAAATATCGACGTTCCAAACGAACTCTTTCAAAATTTTTTCATAGAACTTGTTTGTAAAAAGTTGAAAGGTATTACTTTTCTATTTTTATTTAGACCTATTTGAAAATATATGGTTTGCTGGGTAGAGCTTTAATGGTCGTTTTAATACAAAGAGCGAAGAGACAATCGCAAATCAGTGCTACTTGATAATATGTAAATATGTGTGTGTGTTTTTAAACTGTGATATTACAATTAGTTAAATAATCAATCTTTCTGAGGATGACGCAGTAAGCGTCGAAACGCGTCAAAGAATACAAAAACAACAAAGTACACTTAGTAAAACGACCATAAAAGCTCTACCCAGCAAACCAGGTATTATTTTGTTTGGAACAAATTATTTTCTTTATTTTACTTAGTTTTCAGTTCATTGTCATATTTCTTAGAGACTCGACTAGTCACAAAAATCTATCACGAAAAGTGTTTGGTAACCGATCGAAATCTCTAACCGTTAAAACAAGACTTTCTTTCTGATAAGATCTGCTGTTTCATCAAAAAATTAATGACAATGATTCAACACTCCTCTTTTTAATGCCTCGCCTAAATTATCTCCCAAGTGAAATGTCATTGTTCTGCTACATTTTATTGACTGAGCGATTTTCGCGGTAAAATTCCATTGAAGTAAATTGAATATTATAAGTGGATTAATGAATTTGTGACAAATTTTATAAGCAGTATTTTGAATTTTTGTTTCAGTGAAAAAGAAAGAAAAGTACCAAAATCCTGGCTACTGCCGAAAAAGGACCAACATTGAAAAAAGGGACCAGCGGTTGGAAGGGACCATTTTTGGTCCAAATGGACCAAAGTGGCAACCGTGCTTACCAGTCAATCCCTCGACGGAGGCGCCTGCGTCGAAGAGAGAGCGTGGCTGAAAGGTCCAAAGAGTATATACATATATTAGACAGGTTCGATTTATTAACCGATATCTTACTTACTTACTTAATTGGCGCTTAACCGTCTAAACGCTTATGGCCGTCCAACAAGGCGCGCCAGTCGCTCTTCGCTCCGCCAACCGGCGCCAATTGGTCACATCAAGGGAGTTTAAATCGTGTTTCCCCCTGGTCCTTCCAACGGAGTGGGGGCCGCCCTCTACCTCTGCTTCCATAGGCAGGTTCCGATAGAAACACTTTCTTGGCAGGAGCATCATCTTTCATTCGCATAACATGGCTTAGTCAGCGCAGCCGCTGCATTTTAATTCGCTGGACTATGTTGATGTCTGCGTATAGCTCGTACAGCTCATCATTAAATCTTCTTCGGTACTCGCCATCGCCAACGCGTAGAGGTCCATAAATCCTTTCCAAGAACTTTTCTCTCGAACACTCCCAAAGCCGCTTCATCTGCTGTTGTCATGGTCCATTCTTCTGCCCCATATAGCAGGATGGGTACGATAAGTGACTTGTAGAGTATGATTTTCGTTCGCCGAGAGATGACTTTACTTTTCAATTGCCTACCTAGTCCAAAGTAACATTTATTGGCAAGATGGATTCTTCGCTGGATTTCAGTGCTGATGTTGTTGCTAGTATTGATGCTGGTTCCCAAATCAACGAAGTCTTTTACTATTTCGAAATTATGGCTGCCAACAGTAGCGTTGTTGCCAAGGCGCGCATGTGCTGACTCTTTGCTCGATGACAGCAGGTACTTCGTTTTGTCCTCATTCACCATCAAACCCATCTTTACCGCTTCTTTTTCCAGTTACGAGTAAGCAGAACTAACAGCGCGGGTGTTTAGGCCGATCATAGCAATGTCATCAGCATATGCCAGTAATTGCAAGCTTGCAATCTGGTCGATGGTAGATTTACCAGGTCTGAAGCCGCACTGATAAGGACCAATCAGCCGGTTCACGGTGGGACTTCATCTTTCGCACAATACACTTGAAAGGACCTTATATGCGATATTAAGAAGGCTGATTCCACGATAGTTGGCGCATTTTGCAGTATCCCCCTTCTTGTGGACTGGGCAAAGAACACTTAGATTCCAACCGTCGGCATGCTCTCGTCCGCCCATATTTTGCCAAGAAGCTGCTGCATGCGCCTTACCAAATCCTCGCCGCCGTACATGAATAGCTCCGCTGGCAATCCATCAGCACCCACGGCCTTGTTGTTTTTCAATCTGGTTATTGCTATTGTAACTTCGTCATAATCGGGCGGGGGGACATATATTCCATCATCATCGATTGCGGGATCGGGTTCTTCATCTCTGCATGGTGAATTGCTGCCTCCATTTAGGAGAGCAGAGAAGTGTTCCCTCCATAATCTAAGCACTCTCTGGACATCAGTTACAAGGTCGCCGTTTTCGTTCCTACAGGAGCTTGCCCCTGTCTTAAAACCTTCCGTCTGTCGCCGTATTTTTTGGTAAAATTGTCGGGCGTTATTCCTGGTGGCTAGCAGCTCAATCTTCTCGCACTCACGCTTTCTGCTTCTGCTTTTTTCTTCCTGAAAAGGCGTATGGCTTCCCCTTTCATCTCACGATAGCGTTCACCCACTCCTCTTGTCGCGCTCGCTTTTACCGTAGCCCTGATGCAGCGTCTTTTCTTTCGGTTGCCACGCGGCATTCTTCATCGTACCAGTTGTTTTTTCGTGGCCGCCAATAACCAATTTTTTCCTCGGCGGCAGTACCAAGTGCTTTGGAGATATGCTCCCACTGCTCCTGGATTCCTTCAGGATGAGTTGTGCTCTCAGAGAGCAGGTGTGATAGTCGAGTTGCGAAATCATTGGCAGTCTGTTGTGATTGAAGCTTTTCGACGTCTAGCTTTTCCTTGTGTTTTTTGTTCCTTGGTTTTAGCCGCGTTGAGGCGGGTGCGTATTTTGGCTGCAACGAGGTAATGGTCCTCGGATCGTGCGCACATCTAAAACACTGGAGGCATGCCGTCCGTCTATCACAACGTGATCGATCTGATTGCGAGTATTTCGATCAGGAGACAGCCATGTAGCTTGATGTATCTTTTCATGCATGAACCTCGTGCTGGATATGACCATGTTTCGAGCACCGGCAAAGTCAATCAGCCTCAGACCATTAGCAGAAGTTGCATTGTGTAGACTGAAAGTTTCCGACTGTAGGGCCAAAAACACTTTCTTTGCCCACCCTGGCGTTAAAGTCGCCAAGCACAACTTTTATATCATGGCGGGGGCAGCGCTCGTACGTAGCGTTCTAATTGTTCATAAAAAGTGTCTTTCACCCTCATCGTCTTTCTCCTCTGTCGGCGCATTGGGCGTCAGATGAATGATATGTTAAAAATTTTGCTTTTATTCGGATAGCGGCTAGACGCTCGTCCACAGGTGTGAACGCCAGAACTTGGCGACGAAATCTCTCTCCCACCACGAATCCGACGCCGAACCTGCGCTTATTCGTATGGCCACTCCAATAGATGTCACAATTTTTGATTTTCTTTCTTCCTTGCTTCGTCCAATGCATTTCTTGGATGGCTGTGATGTCAGATTTTGCTTTGAGGAGGACATCAACCAGCCGGACATCTGCACCAATCCCATTCAGGGACTGGGACGTTCCAGGTGCATGCCCTCAATTCATTGTCCTTCAAACGTTTGCCATGGTCGTCATCAATAGAGAGTGCATTTATCCGAGTCTTGTTGTTATATTTCATTGGAGTATGGTTTTACGTGGCGGGTCCCTAGCCCAGCGCACAACCCGCTCAGCGGGGGTGAAAATATTACTTGCACGTTTATACAGTGAGCCGCTTGCTCAAAGACGGATCGCCCGCTTGCAGCCGCACCTAGAGGTGTACAGACGCTGCCGATGAGATCTCCCCCGGCTAGCCCTTAAACCGGTTATATCAGAGTGGCCTAGCCAGGTTGTCGCCTTCTCACATCCGTTTAGCGGCTACCCAGAGGATACTTGGCCGCAAGCCACCGCCAGTAGTGAGCTGCTTGAACCGCATGCAAAATAATCGCTCTGGCCATTCCTAAGTGAATGGTGGTCAGAATCTTTCCCCACATTCGTGGACTTCTACACACGGCTCCACCCTCCACCTTAACCGATATCGTGCCATCGATTTTTCGATAGGATTTGGGCTAAGGAAAAAAAGTTCCACTACGCATACAAATTTTCGAGCCTGCGCAATTAAATTTTTTTTTACTTCTTTTCGACTTTAATTTTTAACGTTTTTTCATGACCTCTTTTCAGTTTTTCTTATAAAAACATAATAATTGAATATTCAATTATTGTAAGCCGGTGTTAAGCTCATTAAGTCTTAATAATAAGTATAAATGGAACACACCAAAACAAACAAACAAATTTTCATTTGCTTGTAAAATTTCATGTATACCCTGTCTGACCCAAAAATGTCCGCTAAAAACGTTGTCGATAACAGTTTTTGAAAAAAAGAATATATTTTTTTTTAATCTGTTATCGCCAACGTTTTTATGTTTATATTTTCAAAAAACTGTTATCGCCAAAGTTTCTTAGCGGACATTTTTGGGTCAGACAGGCTATGTATGAAAATTTTACAATGAAATGAGAATTTTTTTGTAGGTCATGAAAAAACCTTAAGAAGCAAAGTCGAAAAAAAGTCAAGAAAATTAAATTTCGCAGGCTTGAAATTTATTTTGTTGCGTATGCGTAGTAGAACTTTTTTTCCTGAGCCAAATCATATCGAAAAATCGTTGGCGCGATATCGGTTATCTTTCGTCCAAACAAATCGGCCCACCCTAATATACATACATGCAGAAAAAATGATATGTTAGCAGATATTCCAGACTATGTTAGGAGGTATGGGCTCTGCTGCATTACGCTAAAAATCTTATTCGGATGTGTGGTCGCGGTCCGAATCAAGCTATAATTTTTTTTCTTTTTACTAACTTTTGCTAATTCCTTTCTAAAGTACTGTGGAAAAAAATCTCTTTTTTTTTGCTTTTTCGTCCGCTAGTGTAATACTGTGTTCACAAGAATCAAGAATTCAAAATTTCAAAAAAAAATTAAGAAATTTTATAAAAAAGGAAAGAAAGAAGGATGAGGGAACATTAAGAGTGAAAACTAGGGCAACACCAACTGTGAAAAAAATGTAAATGAACGTGAAAGTTGGGGGTGGTAAATTCGAGAAGAAAAAGAAAAGTGAAAGTTTGATAAGTAAGAAAAAAATGGAACGCAAAAAGAAGAATTTAATTAAAGCGGATGGAAAAGTGAACTGAAAAACCTGTAATAATCGAAAAATTATATACCTGCAAAAATCTATCTGATACCAAAATACCTTTAATGCCATAAGTCGAACAAAAATCTCCCAATCCGAACGAAATTTGGCATAAACATTTTTTTTATAGCTACAACTGTTAAACTGCAATTTTACCCTCTCAAGTTCAATATTGGTAGCCTCTACACTTTTTGCTTATTTTGAACGAGAATAAGTTCAAAATAGAACCATATATGTATAATTGCGCAGCCTTATAATACCGTTAACAACACAAAGCAAACAACACCGCTTCAAGTGCACAGCTGGGTATGCAATATGCGATTGTGTAATATGGTAATTAAAAGAATTGAATTCTGAGTAATGCCATTTAAGCGGCACCAAGATTGAATTGACTTTATTCAGTAAATTTCGGCTTATTTATACTAAAATATTCTAAACAAATACTTATGTATTAAAGTTCCTATATACTAATCATACGTACATACATATCGCATGTGCGATGAAAACGTTTGTACATAGCAAACCGTTCGCATGGTCGCTGTTGCATAAGCGTGGCTCACATACCGCACGCGCTTCGCTTGCTTGCCTGCCTGTGGGAACGTAATTTTGTTGACGTTGCTTATTATAAACACATTCGTACTTATGACATAAGTAAATTGTCGAATGCAATGCAGCGTGAGAAACGTTTAGAACACATGCAAGATATATGTACATATGTAACAGTTTCACCCGACATAACGAGCTTACTTGTTTTGATTATTTCTTTCTGCATAATCACACGTAGCAAACTATCAAAAAATATCCCTTACAATTTCGTATACATTTTTTTCTATTGTTGCAAGTTCTTTGAATATATTTACTTGCCTAAATGCGCTATTGTTTGCCAATTCAATACCGCATAAATTCACACAATCAATAAAGCATTGATATGAAATTCAATTACATTTAGCCATCGAACAGCCAATGCCGAAGTTAAGTTCAACTAAAAAACTTTTTTTACTTTCGTAACGAAGAGAAAATTAAATCACACGCTGTCTCTCACAGATAGCTACACTCTTGGATCAAAATAAAAACTAGAAAGAGAGAAAAAAATTGGAAAATAGTCTGTTTATAATGGGTCGTATTGTGCCAGCCACCAAAGTTCCGCACGTACGCCTAAAACTATTACGAAAAATCAATGATATTCAAAAGGTGAAGAAATGGAAGAGAATTTACAAGTAGAAAATCGTCGGGTAATAAATAGAATGAATAAAATGCAGTAAACCAATTTTAATCAAAATAAAATTGAAATCTTCTTTTGGACGCAGTGTCGCCTTACCAAGGGTAATGTATATATGTACATAAGTATACAGTGAAAGTGTCAACTAACCGATTTTTTATGCTTTCGTAGATGTCTCAATTGCTTATATAACCAGTGTCCTAGCACACCAAATCTACGTATGTTTTCCCTTTTCCAATTAGTGGATGTGGCATGGTTCTCCATTAAACTAAGATTTTAATATATAAATTTTTTAAGTAGAAAGAATTTGAAAGAAGTAGTTTTCATGAGAGGTTACTTTTACCAGTCAGTGGACCCCCAACCAGCATTTCTAACATCTACACTCTTTAAAAGCTCAAAACTCTAATTTAAAATGTATTCCCGTACACTCAGGGCTAGCTGCAATATTTTGTATGGGTTACATTCATTTGACCGATTCTTAAGGCCTTCACGTATACCGAATGAGTCTATAGTGTTAAGTTTCCTTTGAGTTGAAAAAAATGTACGCGCATTGAAACAGGAAATACTACGTTCTTGGAAAGAGCAAAGGGCGGTTGGGATATAACAGTTTCTTTCCATTAAAAAACTTAACTTGAAATAACGCCAAACCACATCTTCAAAATGCGTGAATAAAAATTTGCTCATGAAGTTCGATCTGGAAAATCAATAACGACAATACCTTTCGATAATGAATCGATAACTGGATAAAAAACCGAAAACTGTTCTATAAAAATTCGATAATTTATCGATAGCTTGTGCATAAATTCTGATAATATATAGAACAATTTTTGATAAATAACCGATAACCTTTTGATAACAAATCGACAACTTTTTGAAAACAAATCAAAAATGATTTGACAAAACATCGATAACATTTTGACGACATAACGATAAATTTCGATAAAAATAGGATGATTTCGATAAATAAGCGACACATAATCCATAAATTTTCGAAAACTTTTCCTGATAACAAATTGATAAGCTTTTGATATTATAACGTACAATTTTTGATATCAAATTGATAACTTTTCGAAAACATAATAAATTTTGGAAAATAAAGCGATAACTTTTATAATAAAAACCGATAACTTTTCAAAAACTTTGTGAAGACAAACTTTGTAAAAAATTATATTATATTTATAACTTTTCGAAAAATAATCGAAAGCTTTCCGATGACAAGTCGAAATTTTTGAAAAAAATAAATTTTTACTTTTAAAAATAAGCATCAAATTTTAGAAGCAAATTTTAAACACTTCTATAACATATCGATAACACGTTTTTTTCTCGCCGATAGCACGCCTATTATGTATTAGAAACATGGTAAGCCGAAAATCTATCGATTACAAACTGTTAGCACTTCATTAACAAATAGATAACACGCCATCTGGTTTCAGCTATAGGTTTAATTTTGACTTTGAATGTTTCCTCTCCTTTCCACTTCTTTTTTTTCCTCCATCCTTTTCCGTGCCATTTTAACTCGCGCTCCGTAATTGAGGTTTTTTCCCATATGCTGATCAAATTTTAAAAGGCATCCATACGGAATGACAGTCCCGCATTCTTAAACAACCACTTTCAAACTAGTAAATGATTTCATCTGGAATGTTCTCTGGAATATGGAATGTGAAGGTACTGAGTGAGTGTATCGTCTTGCAGAACAGGAGCTCAACCACTATTTTATGTTCTAGAGAGTATCTATGGATTAACTTGACATGTACTATGTTCTTAAAGGAGGGGGATATCGACAACGCTACTTTACTACTTAATGGAATCAAGCTCTCAATGGCGGTTGCCTGCAAATTTCGCAGCTCGATACTCTTCGAGAGAGGAACGGGAGGAGTGGTAGGGGCATTACAATCTACACATACGGCTCCAAAGTGAAAAATTCATCATCAGAAAAACTGTACTCAAATCGTCAGTTGGTAAATCAGTCTTACTGATTTCTTGACTCGTGCAAAGTTTTTGAAGGCGGTGGCCGATAAAAAAGAGAGAGCATCCAGAACAGTGCAGTATCGGACACCCATGTAAGAATCTTCTCGATAGCCAGAGCGGTTTAAAAGCACTAGAATCCAACAAGATAAAGCCGGCTATCTTGCGGAAGTGCTAAACCTTGTGAGGAATGGCTAGTAGTATTTCGTTCGTTCTAGCCAATGGATGAATAAAATTCCCTGTGAATTATAGACTAGTTAAGAACATATAACAACCATACGTTTTTGTGCACATACCTACCATATCAGCTTTTCCAACACAGATGGGTATATTATGATCTGTTTTCTAACAAGCTGGCCTTAGTTTCTTTACTTATACTTCTTTTTTCTTTTGCGTCACAATAAATAAAAGTTCTAGCCAATTCTTCTTAAGAAAACTGTGTATTTTGTGTGGATGAAAATACGAAAGAAAATCACTATCGCCGAATCATCGATGAGCCAAAAACTACTGAATATAAAAGTAAGAGCGTCTGCTCTAAGTATGAATGACTATGGTTGAGTAGCTCCACAAGCCTGCTGGTTGGTTAAGTACTCGTAAGTTATAAGCAGTGTCATGCTGTTGTCATCGATCGGACGCATATCGCATTTAGGAAGTTTGTGTACCATGGTCGGGTTGTGGGGGCTCGTTTGTGAAGTACATATTTGACAATGCTGATTTCATATATAAAATTATTTGGTGTGTCCGAGTTGCGTGCTCATCATTGAACTAACATGTACGTGTTTGACATTTTTGATTAGTTGCTGTCGGCAATGAATGAACGGTTGATAAGCGATAGCACAAATATTCACAACATTGTTGTTGTTTCTCATATTATGAAAACTCTCTGCTTCATTCAATATAATTATTTTGGTTTTTAGTTTATCTCTGGTTTTTTTCGATGGTTTGCTTTTGAATTGGTAAGCATGTGTTTATGTATTTGTGTCTATCTCTTTATTGTTGTCTATCTTGTGGTCAAACCGCAATTATTTGCTATTGACTACGAATGCTGAATTCTAATGGCATTTTGTTTTTTTTTCACACTTGCGTATATTTCCTTTTTGCATGTAAACTTTTATATATCTACTCGTTTGAATTTATATTATACTAGAGCTCCCGGCAGACTTTGTTTGTTTGCCGATACTTCAAAGTGAGCCTCGCTTCCATTCTCTATCCCTTTTTCTTCGATTTTATCTGCTCAGCTGAGCAGAGCTCACAGAGTATATTAACTTTGTTCGCATAACGGTAATCCGTAACGGCATAAACTAGTCGAGATAGATATAGACTTCTATATATCAAAATGATCTGGGCGAAAGAAGAAATTCATTTAGCCATGTCCGTCCGTCCGTCCGTCTGTCCGTCCGCCTATAAACATGATAACTTGAGTAAATTTTGAGGTATCCTGATGAAATTTGGTATGTAGGTTCCTGAGCACTCATCTCAGATCGCTATTTAAAATGAACGATATCGGACTATAACCACGCCCACTTTTTCGATATCGAAAATTTCGAAAAACCGAAAAAGTGCGACAATTTATTACCAAAGACGGATAAAGCGATCAAACTTGGTAGGTCCGTTGACCCTACGACGCAAAATAGAAACTTAGTAAAATTTTGGACAATGGGCGTGGCACCGCCCACTTTTTAAAGAAGGTAATTTAAC